>JAZHYW010033699.1:0-44767 GCA_037355805.1 Ixodes ricinus
TGGTTTCCGATGACGCCTCAGTAGAGTTTCGACCGGAACGATATGTCTGGCTTTCTCTAGTTAAAAGAGTTTATTAACGAATTTCAAGGTTAATTACTCACCAAACTGCGACGGTTGCTCGCCTCTCGAGTATCCGCCGAGTTCAAGAAAACATATAGCGAAAACGGCATTCACGTAGCTTAATAAAGACGTTAAAAAAAGAAATCTATTTCGAATAAAAAGTATCACCCGGTAGTGTTCCTAAGTTTCTCAACAGCTGTATAGACAGAAAGCAGGAACCTTGAGAGTTACGTTCCGTTAAACAGCTCGTGCTCTTTTGTTTTTTTTTTTTTTAATATTTGAACATATAATGTGAATGTTATGCACTTTATTATCAAGTTGGGTTTAATCCTGTAACGTATGTCCATTTGTGTGTATTCTGTACAGTCTGTGCGACTTAATAGTATTGTGCCACTGTCGATGGGACTCAGAGCCAGGTCGAGCTTCGCATTGAAGCTTTTTCCCTTCCGCTCTACCATTTCTTTAAAATGAAATATACATTTTTTAAATTTATATTATATTATTTAACACATACAAACAAAGAGCGCCATTGAAGGCGACCATGAAATGATTCTGAAATCGAATTTCATCCACCGGACGTCGTAAAAGGTGTGAAAAGAAACACAAAAACACAAAAATAGGGAGCCAAAAAAATTCTTTGCTATAGAACTTTTAAAAGAAAGCTGGACTCTTTTGCGCCTTCTTTCCTTCGAAAGCTCTCTGCCTGTTCACTGCTATGCATCCGCGGAACTGCAGCACGTCAGCCGAATCCACGTCGCCTATTGGGTAAGCGCCTACCTCACCAGCACCGCGATCATAAACAATAAATAGCCGGCAAATGTTTCCTAAAAGTTTTGTTAAATAATATTCAGATCCACATTTTGTAGCATAATTAGAGATGTGTGGCGAAAATTGCCAAATTTGATAATGCTGAGAGCCAAGCGCCATCTATCGTGCCGTAAACGAAGCTGAGAGCCAGCTCCGGAGCTGTCCCGCTGTCCTTTTTACGATCAAATCAGCATGGCCGACAGCGTCGCTTGGTCACCGTGGTCACGACGACCAACGAACGTTTATTTTTTACGTGTTCTTCTCGCGCGTCCCGACTTCAAGCAGCAAGAAAAAGTACTTGGAACAGACCACGACGAACAAGAACGCTGGATCCGCAAACACCCGAGACAAGCTGAAACGGCAACGAAGATTGGCAGATAGGCCTAGCAGCCATTCCGCAGCGTTGCTTCGACGGTACTTGACCAAGACAGTGCCCACGACCGGCTGGCGTGCTGAATGGAATATGCCCGCGCGACCCTTGTGGACCCTTCCCGTATTATAGTTTGATCGCTGACCTCAATTTTAGATTAACAGGTGAGGTCAATCTCTTCCCTTTGTCATTTCCTTGTTTTCCGAGGCAGTGTTGACGAACACTGTCGTCGAAAAGGGACTTTCGTCGATTCTATCTTCTTGTTTTGTGTGATATAGAGCTCGAATAAACGCCGTATGGATTACCTTCGTAACACGGTATGTACACTTTGTATGCCATTTTTATTCTGACACGACTGCACGTCACTGTCGAGCTATAACAGTTCGTGGGAGCTACGTGCAATGCCGGTCCAACCTTCCTTTGCCGAGTGTCAAGTCAGTATCGAGTTGCAATCGTAAAATATCGGTCCCGAAGCGCTTACCAACAGCGTAAATACAGCACTTCCATCAAACGCGCGCGAACACTCCGAGTGTGAACAGGTATTTACGTGGCTCTTGCTGACACTGTCGCAGTTCAAACGTATCTTTTTTAACGTCGGCTCGCTCTTGCATCTCCGAGGCAGCGAAAAAACGCCGCGGCAATTTGTTTCTATCTACGTCGCTTTGCAAACGACTGACACGGGCCGCCTTTTACCAACAATGACAGTTGGGTTGACTTCTGGAGTCTTCGACGGAAGACTCGCCGCACTTCCCAACAGGCATACCAGCGTATGGGAGTAGTCCCATGCTGTCGCTGTAGCGAAAAATATCTCATTGAATTTCGCTCAGCTGCGATGTGACCATGGCAATCGCGGCGATGAGGGGCGCCGATTCAGAAAATACGTCGGTGACATCAGCGCAGTAAAACCTACCGGCGCACCCCCAACTCGCCGCCGCTGACGCTCCCATTCTACAGCCGAGAGAACTTCCGGTTCCTGTCCCAGCGTACGTCACGACCGTCAAAATTACGCCGCAACTTGTTTTGCGGTCAGTGGGAGAGAAAGAAAAAGTCGATATTTCATTATTTTTTTGTGTAGAAGTTAATGAACCGAGACGAAAACGGATGCCTGTTCGGCATTCAGTGAACGTTGAAGGTTTAATGTAAAAGTTATCTGGCAAAAGTAAAAAGGTCATTTCATGGTCCCTTTAAGGAAGGGAAGGGGAAAATGAGAAAGCCGTTTACAACTCCCTGCAGACACCGAAATAGAGCGCAGCTCTTGAGGAGGAGGGAGGGGGAAGCGCCCGGGGGGGGGTAACATGACCTTGGGAGGTCAGCGTGACCTCAGGTAGGTCACGTGGCCTGGGGTCACGTGACCTGGGGGTAGCGTGACCTGGGGGTAACGTGACTTCGGGGGCTTGCAAGCAATTCAGGCTGCATGCAACCCTGAGTTGCTTGGGGGTCACATGACCTCGGGGGTCACGTGACCTCAGGGAGGTCACGTGGCCTGGGGGTCACATGACCAGGGGGTCACGTGACATGGAGGGCCACGTGACCTGGGGGTCGCGTGACTGGAGTGTCACGTGACCTTGGGGTCACGTGACTGCAGGAGGGTATGCAAGCAACTCAGGCTGCATGCGACCTGAGTTGCTTGGGGGTCACATGACCTGGAGGGCCACGTGTCCTGAGGAGGGTTACGTGACCTCGGGGGTCACGTGACCTCCAGGGAGGTCACGTGGCCTGTGGGTCACGTGACCGGGGGTTGCAAGCGACTCATGTTGGCAAGCAACACAAGTTGCATGCACTCAGGTTGCGTGCAACCTGAGTTCCATGCAACGCGGTTACGCCGACGGCGACTACGACGGCGACGCCGCTCAAGCCGGTAAAGGGCGCCTAAGAGCTGCGCTCTAAAGATAGTGGTAACAAAATCTTTTCTACTTTCAAAAGCAATCGGATTGCTCTTGTGATTACTTCCCTGTAAAAGTTATCAAAGGATTACAAAATTACTCCAAATAGTAACCGATAACAAGTAATTTGATTACAATTGGAATGAGTGCCGTACAAGTCTGGTATCTTGAGACAATCCGGGTTGCATTGTCCATATTTTATTATTTCACGCGATAACAGAAGCTCACGTTTCAGTAAATAAGTTTTAAGGTGGTAGTAGATGTAAAAACGTCAGTAATTGTAACCCCCCCTCCACAAAAAACAACTCTTTCGGCGCATCTTTTAAAATTATTTGCCTAGTGACTTCAGATGTTGTGATCGGGTTTTTCTACCCTTTCAGAACATCTGAAGTAACTCTGAAATAATTATGATGCATGCGCTGATACAGATTGTTTTTTTCACCTAAATAACTATCGCTCACACAATTAAGGCATTGACAACTTAGACGCGGGGGGGGGGGGTGCAACGATTTTAAGATTAAAAGAATTGGCATCTCGTCATCTTTACGTTGTTTATCGTGTCTCGGAGGATAGAGGAAACATCGCCGTCATTAAAAATGTCGCGATTCCGCTGCACAATCGCCAAGCAAAAGTCGAGCTTTTTCCCCACCTGCAGCCGCGAGTGGCAGCCGAAGGAACTACAGCAAGAAGCTTACGTGACCTCGCTCGGCTCTAAGCTGCAGCATAACGCCTCGCTAATGTCAGCAGAGAGAGGGAGAGGAAGCATCCTCCAAGGAGCACACGGGAGGCTACACGGCACCCCGAATTACGTCACTAGGAGTGCGACCAGGTGTGACCCTGAAGACTGGGAGTGAGTTGAGGGGTGCCAGAAGTGCCGATATTGATGTATTTTTTTACACAACAACGAAGAAACCCAGGCGAAATCGGTTTTCTGTTTCAGAAGTGCTAGAGGGCAACTTCCACAAATGTTTTGACCGAAGTCCACACCTCTTGCTTCGCGATTGGTACTTCTCGTCCTCATTAGCAAACGCATTAATCTCATTGGCTGCGAAGATATAATGAGGCGTCTATGACTTACCACGCCCTGCGCGTTTCTAAATCTACAATTAAGCTAGCGTCACTTTATTGGCGTTCTGTCGCATTTCTTTTTAGGGCAATGCATCTGCATGGGGATTCCTCCGAAAATAATGAATAAGACGGATGAGTATCACCATTTTATGATTCATTGGAACCTCTTTTTGTTTGTTTGTTTGTTTGTTTCGTCGACAAAACTGCGGACGTCATGATGCAGCGAGCTCTTTGCAATACGCGCAGATGGCGCCACTGGCCATCAAAATGTCGTGGATGGTGCCGCCAGCGCTGTATCCAATATATTTAGAGTCTGTTCTTGATAATAAAGGGAGTAAAATTATCGCTCCAACGTGCCGAGTGTCCCTGAATACTGCTTCCCGACACGCGTTAAGATCTTAGTCTTCGCGTAAGCATATATCCTAACCTGAGACGTACTTAATTCTCAATACATCTATGGTTTGCGTAAATCTCTCATAATACGAGGGTATAATTAACAGGCTTACAGTAGAAAGAAAAAGTTAAAAAAACTAATATAAAACAGTAAAAAGAGAAAAGACTCTAGTCAGAGATGATTACATCCAATTCCAAGAGGGACTATTTCTTTTAAGCCTGGTTCCAGAACCTCGATATGAAAACCGATATGAATTTTATCTTTACGCTCATTCAACCGTAAACAAGTATGCACCCTGTTTCATCTCACTTTTATACTCTAGCATTCGTGGCCACCCCAATCCAACGGGAAGAGACGTACACACGCACGAAAGCAAATTAACAAAGAGCTAGAAAAGCGGTGCCTCGTTTGGTCTGGCTGTTGAATATATAGACCCTTAATAGAGTTCCGATGATCAAACAAACAAGTTAAACCCAAGAAGAAAAAAATAAACAATAAAAAACGTCATTATAGGTAATCGAGTCAGTCACATCGGAAATAAAATAACTAGAATCGTAATAATCAGATGTGAAACGGCAATAATCCGTCCGTCGTTTCTGCTGCGAGGGATTCGGGAAGGTGAGGAGCCGTCTACCACCGACACGCCCCGATGAGCTGCCTTCATTGCTCTATACTCCGCTTCACCCTACGCTTGAAGCGCCGCGGAGGCTCCAAGCCACCTAAGCCAATCAAGCGTTGTGCGAGTGTCACGTGACCCTCGCAAGGGACGCAGAGAAGCGCAGGGTGCAGTCACGTGAAGAAAAAGCTTCGTAGCGCTGAATTGTCCGGCGATGACTCCTTGCTTCCGCTGCGGTCCATCATAAGGTGATAACAAGTGCTCTCGAAAGAATTCAGCAACGGGGATCAAAGATCCGAGGCTCCATCCCGAATTTCGGGATAGTGGCCTCGTTAATTCACCGATCACCCTTATTTTCGTTCTTTCTTATTTTTTAATAAGGCAACTACAAATAAAAGGACAAAGAAATATAAGAGCAGCGGAGTGTAAATGGGATCACCTGGGTACAAACGCGTTTACTCCATGGCCACCGCCGCCATACTGCTACCAAGTGAAGCTGAGCCTTGTCCCTTATTCTTCGCTCCTCCTAAACATTCCATGGCCCTAACCGCGTAGGCAAGGGCGGTTCGGCTTTCTCCGTTCGTCGGCAGCGGTGGCTTTGATGGCGGTCACTAGGATTGATATTTCTTTGCACGTCCCGAATTGCATTATAGCACCGCGGCGCTGGAGGTGAGGTTCTGAGCTAGGCGGTCGAAGAGCCGTTTATGCCGTGGGTGGTCGCTGCGCCGGAATTAGGCACAACCAACGGCGGCTGAAGACACTGACGTCAGTACCAGGCAAAGGCCGGCCCCGGGTGTCCCTACTTTTTGCGTAACGTGGTCAGACCCATTTGTTTCCCGCTCCTTGGGGAAATGAATGAGTGGCCAGTAAGGGATCACCCTCCTGGAACAGTCGATTAGGGGTTAAGTCCTGGAATGGTGTCTTTTTTTTTCTTTTTTTTTCTGCCCCGTATGCTTCTTTCTGTTCGCCTCTCTGGCGTGTGAGGGAGCTCCTCTCATTGAGCCGGTCACGTGACGTAAACTTATCTCCTGCGGGTGAGTTAACCGCCGGGAGAGGTACCCGCATTGATCAGCAAACCGGCCCTGGAAAGCAGCTGAGAAGTTTTGGATATGTCAAGCTACTGGACCTCGGCTCCTCGTCTTCTTGGATCCCACTAGCCGAGTCGGTCGCCCTTTCAGCGCTGTCGCATAACATAATTGCGGTCGTGGCTTTTCGCGATTGGTCATTAAAGTCAGCGACAACTTATGGGAGCAACTCGGGTCGAAAACGAAACCAAAAGAAATTACTGCTATCGCTTAGTGGCCCGAACTAGTGATCGCAGCCGAAATATTACGCCACTGACTGTCAATGAGGCCGCCTACTCCACTAATAATCCGCTTTTAAAGGTGCGAGCAGCAGCTCTTTAGTGGGCGGCAAGCGGGTTAGCTTTTTAGTCAAGGAACACTGGCTGCGGCCCCCCTCGTGACGTCACGTCGCGGTGGAGCTGCGCGTTGATTGGTTGTACCGCGTACCAAAGCACCACGATGACGTCGAAGTCGCGGTCGTACGGGTGATGATCAGTGTTGCCATCCCTCTAGCAGATAGTCTCGGTTTTTGCGTAGACGCCCGAAACCAAGCTTTGAGCCGTGATATCTATAAACCTATATTCAACATCTAAAAAATATATATTTTTAAAAAATAAAAAATATATATATCATAAAAAAAAATATATATATATATATATATATATATCGCAAAAAGGAAGGTAAACGCTTTAAAAACGTATTTATTGGACGACGTTCCGAGCGGGGACCGCTCTTCATCAGGTCCTAATGTTGCAGTGAAAGCTGAAAACCCGCCACTTTGACACAACGGAAAAAAAAAAAAGAACTTTGAGGAAAGGCGAAAAACAACTTCTCAGAACCGACCATGGGTAGACGAAGGCCGCGGCCAGGAAGGGCCCCGCATGCATCCCCAAACGACCTCCCGCTAGGCGTCGCTGGGGCTCGGCTGTGTCCAGAACGAAACAAGGGAATAAAACAAAATCAAGTGGGCCCAAAAGCGCGCCCGGGTGGCCAAGAAGAGCCAGCAGAGACACAGGAGCAGCTCGGGCGCGAACCGAGGCGCGCGATGGTTCATGTTACACACCCGCACACCCCTCTCCACCCCCCCCCCCCCCCCCGCACACCCACACACTTACGTGCAAGTAGGCTCCACCCCCCCCCTTTTTTTTCTACTTCTTCATTTTCCTTATTTTTATTATTTTTCTCATCGCCCGCCTCCCCATCTCGCACCCGAGAGCGAAGACATTCCTCGAGGTCGTAATGATGTCCAGTGCAGAGAGAACTGTGAGGCAGGGGGCTTCGTCTGTTCGTTTTCCCGTCAACGTGGGGGTTCCGAGGAGGTGAACCGTTCAAGATGTAAGCAGCTAAGCAGGCCGGCACTCTCGTTGATGCCCGCTCGAAGTGTGTTAAACTTTTTAATTAGGTACGATTCCCTCTGCTCCCTTTCGCGTGCTGTACTGAATCCCGATTGAAGTATAGTTACAGATATTTTGTTTATGTGGTGTTGATCGAGACGCATATGTTTGGAGAGCGGGAGTTTGGGGAGTGTGTTAAGGTGGGACTTATGATTGTTAAATCTTTGACGGAAGGGAGGTCGGTCTGTCCAATATACTGCATGTTGCATACCCGGCAGTGCAACAGATAGACAACATTAGCTGAGTTACAGTTATAATTTCCGTTTATCCTAAAGGTGAAGTCCGAATTTGTACTTTTTGCCTCCACGGATTCCGTCATGTGGCTACACACTTTGCACCGCGGCACCCGGCATGGCCGAGATCCCAGGAACTCCTCATGTGTGGTTTTGGATCGTACAAGCATGTCTTTAAGGCTTTTTCCTCGACGGTAGACGACGCGTGGAGCCTGCGGAAAAACAGACTGAAGGCGCTGATTTTGTGTGAGAATATTGAAATTTTTGCGTAGGATGTTGTTGATGTTGGGAAGGTTACTTGCGTAGGTTAGCACTAAATTATATTGATTACTCTCTGAGTTTCTAACGCTTGTTTTGTTGATGGCTGTCGTGCGGTCTAGTCTACTAGCCTTTTCTATAGCACTGTTGATGACGCCTGGCGGATAATTTTGCCTAATGAGTGCCGTCGTTAGATTATCTGCGTTTTGTTTGAAGTCTTGCTCGTTGCTGCATATTCGTTTGTACCTATGCGCCTGAGAATAGGGCAAACTATTTTTGCAGTGGCGGGGGTGGCAGCTGTCGTAGTTAAGATATTGTTGCCTGTCCGTGGGTTTTCTGTAGAGTTTAGTGGAAAGTTTGTTATCCTGAATTTCGACGGTAACGTCCAAGAAACTAATTGCCCGCTGCGAAACGTTGTGGGTGAACCGAATAGAGGAATGAGCCGAATTGTATTCCGAAATAAATGTGTTGAGTTCGTCCTCTGTGCCTGTCCATATCATAAAAATATCGTCAATGTACCTTTTATAGAAATATGGCCGAATCGGACGATCTGCGAGGAACCGACCCTCCAATTCCGCCATGAAAATGTTGGCATAATTTGGGGCCATTTTTGTGCCCATGGCGGTTCCGCTAATTTGGAGGTAATGTTCATCTTCGAATTCAAAATGGTTGCATTCAAGCACGAGTCGTAACAATTTTGTCAAGGACTGACAATCGAGGATTGAAGAGTTTTGGGTGTTCACATACGCTCCAATTACCGCTGCGATGCCGTCATCATGCGGAATGTTGGTGTACAGCGCAGTTACGTCCAATGTTACCAGAAATGAACCTGTGGGTATGGTTAGCTGGGATATATCCTGGATGAAATGGTTCGTGTCCCTCAAGAATGACGGAAAGGTTGGGGGATTTCCTTAATTATAGTGTCAATAAAACTTGATATTCTTTCGGTTACTGTTCCTATGCCAGACACTATTGGCCTTCCAGGGTTATTCTCCTTGTGTATCTTAGGTAGCGTGTAGAATCGCCCAGGCCTGGGGTGCCAGGGCTTAATGCAGTGGAACATTTCCCTAGTTATGCCACCGTTGTCTTTCAAGTGGGACAGTGTTCGGAGAACAACGGACTTGATTCGCAATGTTGGGTCACCTGAAAGTTTTTGTAAAATTTTGGGTCATTTAGTTGTCGGAGTCCTTCATTAATGTAGTCCTGAGTATTGAGAACAACCACGGCACCACCTTTGTCGGCTGGCTTAATAACAATGTCGGTCCTGGAGCCAAGAAGTTTAATGCAATTGTGTTCGGAGAGTGAAAGATTGTACTTCGGAACCCGTTTTTTCTGCAATGACTCTATAATTTCCCGCTGTACCACCTCTATGTACATATCCAAGTATTTGTTCCTTTGGTTGCTTGGTGTCCAGTGCTTTTTTGGATTTGAGGGAAGGGGGCAGCCGCCGTTACTAGGGCGCTCATGAAAATATTCTCGGAGACGTAGACTACGGGCGAAGTTGTCCACGTCCTGGTATAACTGGAATTCGTCATACCGTCCCGTTGCAGGGGAGAAGCTGAGGCCCTTCGAAAGAATCGCTACCTCTTGTTGTGAGAGTGTCGTGCTTGACAAATTTACAATATTGCTGCCAATTTCATTTTGCTGAGAGGATGTTTTTCGGCTGGCGAAAGAGTCGGGAGACGTCTGCGCAGCAATGCGTGGGCCCCGAGCACAAAGATCCACTGTCCCGAGGTGCGAATGCGAAGTCGCCTCGTATATATATATATATATATATATATATATATATATATATATATATATATATATATATATATATATATATATATATATATATATATATATATATATATATTTATATATATCTTGTAATTCAGGAACACTTCCTTACCTGAAAACAGTCGTAATTCCAAATTCCGAAATATTGACCGCATTGCCCTTTTAAAAAACGCAAGGTGTGGCCAATTATGGTCACACTTCTTGCTTTGCGATTTGTTCTTGGGCACTGTTATCGGCCGATGCTGCTATCTTATTCACTGAGGAACGATAACAAGGTGCTAGGGAGAAGCGACGCCCTGTGCTTGTGAGGCTCTCAGTGACCATGGCTATACTTCGTTTCAGCTGGAGTCCTCAAGTATAGCCGACGCCACGAGCTAATGGGACCAACCAATCTGCGTCAAAAGCGCAAGTCACTGGGCCTTTTATGTTTACGATTGCTTCAGCGACGATAGACCACGCACCCAGAAATATGACGAACACCATGATGGCGCACTTTTGACACTGTCTGATTGGTACCATCAGCTCGTAGCGTCGGATCTGCGCCAGGACCTGAGTTGAAACGAAGTAGACTGAAATCGGTCCGTTAACGATCGTCAACAGTCGTTAGGAAGTTTTCGTAGATCATTTTCGCCGTCCCGCAACGTTTTCCACAACACGCTGCGATACCCGGAACTCTACAGCCAATGCTATCGGCGCACAGGCGCAGTAGCGGCTTCTTCGTTGTAGAGGGCTGAGGCGGAGAGGGAAACGCGGTCTACGAAAACTCCCTGTTATCTTCTTATTACTCGAGTCGAGCGTCTTGGACTTTGGGGAAGTACACTCCTCCCGACCCTATGAGCGATTGCTCGAGTATAGACCCATGGATCGTTACGGCGTCTTTGCCAAAGTCGTGGTGCTGGATTTACTATCAATCGACCCCTGCACGCGGACTATATGCGTCCAGCTTGGCCAAGGAAAGCCGCGCGGTCCCCAAAACTCTGCCCAATTAGTCATAACGCAGCGCGGCGCAATAGAGGATTTCGAAACAGTCGTTAGCAACGTCGAAGCGGAAGTGCCCGCAGCGTGTTTCAGATCTCGGCTCAAGCGGGGACGTGGGCGCTGGGGGCAGTTAAAAAATACGGACGGCGGGAAAAAAAATTAGCAACTACGTAAAGCTTTATAATAGGATTACGCGCCGCGCTCGACATCTTCAGACGCCATTAGCAAGCCTCGTTTGGTGTAGCCTGTAGCGTCACATATTGCCGCTAAGTCTCCGTGTGTTTTTCTTTTTTGTTCACGGGAAGAGATTTGTGTGAGCGCCAGAGCGTCACTGCGTGGCGTGGACTTTAGGGCTTATCGTAAATATTGGACTAGTCGTAATGAACGCAGTACTAATTCCTGAGTGTTTGGATTGTTTTCACGTGTGTCTGTACTATTCTAAGCTTTCAAAAGGTGTCTAAATTAGAAGTTGACATCTGTCATGTGTGACAGCATTGGGGCAAACGAAAACCCCTAATTGCTCCAAGATTTTCCTAAAAAGTAGAATGCGTTGTAGGGAAACTCTGCTGAAAAAAAAAGAACAGCGACAAACATGGCACAGCGACATAGCATAACCTAACCAGTGTTACGTGAAACGTCTCTTGATGAAGCGTAAGTCTGGAGGTCTCAGAAGAAACACGATCTCACCCACTTTATCGTCCCTATAACGTAGCTGTCGTGCAAGATTTGTTTTTGGCAGAAGTGATCAAGGGGATTGTAGATTTGTACTTTCTTAAAGGAGCTGTTTAACAATTTCAGTACTTTGCTTAAATAATTGTGGGAGTTCATGTCTGGTACTTACTGAAGTAATGAAACAAAAACCGCTTTTTCCTGCATGTCCTAGTTTTTAGTTTAAAAAATGGCAAAACTGAGGTTTTTGGCACCTCTCAACTCCTTCACCATCTTCCGAGTCACGTGCAGTGTAACGTGAATGGAGGACGCGCGGGGTTCCGGTGAAACTTTCCCTCTAGAGCCATCAGTAAGCAGCGAGAACTCATCCGCTCGCGACCACGTGACCATGTGCTTGCGCAGCGCAAACAACATGGCGAAAAGAGGAAAGTGCCAACGTGCAAGTCCGGGTCCGGCAATCCTCTGCGGCCGTCCGGCTAGAGTCCGGCTTCTGGCGGCTCTTCGCGGTAGCAGATAGAGCTGACGGTTTTGGTGACCTCGGGTAGATGGCGCCACTGAAACTCTATATAAATAAAGTTTCGTCGATGATACCAGGCTTTTGTCGCATTTATATTTATGTTGGAACGACAAGATTAATATAAAAAAAATTATTGAGAAGGTAGTTGCTCAACTTGCTATTTTTTACAAGTCCCCCTTCCGACGTCACGCCGCGTGGTTCGCATGGCCGCCGCTTGCGGCTGCAGATAGGAAAATAATCGCGGAATTGCAACATATTGAAGGAAAGAGATGTGTTTTCTGTCCTTTCTGTCAAGACTAAACAATGTCAAAATAGAAGTGTCAAATTTTTTCAACGTTTATGCAGAGCTCCTTTAAGAACTTTTCCACCGAAACGCGCATTGCTGAAAATGCACTAGTAAATGAAGGGACGATACAGTGAGGAAATACATTACGGGGAAATACAACTCGCTCCGCGAAAATATAGTCGCCTTAACACGGAAAGGTTTTTGGGTGCGCCGCTGTACGGCGATTTTTTTGAATTAGGAAGGAGGGAGGGGAGGGCAGGGAGGGGTAGTTCCCGGCGCCATCTATTGTGGGAATCTCGAACACCGGTCAAGAGAGCCGTTTTCGTTGCCTCGGCAAACCAGGTATCTTGGTGCTCCGGCGAAAACCTTCTTCCCCGGCGCAATGCCCGCGTGTTTTCTATATGCGAGACGCCCTCACCGCTACGGAAGGATTTGGATGACCGTAAACGTCGAAGCCGAGATGACTGTAAAACGTCGAAACCGAAACTGGGGGATTTTAGGAAAGAGTATCGGCATCCTGAAATAAAGTAAAAAGGACTTTAACTTAATTATAGGAGGGTATCAGCTCCCCGCACCAAAGGCAATCATCAAAGATCATTTAAATAATGCCTTATCGAACGTTGTAAAGCGAGCACACATTACCGCTTTACTCCAAATATAATTGTGCTCTGGTATTCAATCGATATATTGTAATGACCCCTCAACTGACTTGGGCTATATAAGTATAGAAAATAAAAAAAACATAAATAAACAAAAACATTTTACCGCTACCCTTTTGTTTTGTGTGTTAATTCGAAGTCGGTCGCGTGGTTCGGACACAAATCCAACCAACTCGAATTTGCGAGCCTCCTTAAAATTTTTTGCACAAAAAAAAAAACATTATTGAAGGAATAAACAAATGGTCAAATGTCTCGTACCAGACGTACTGCCATCAGCGGATCTACCCCATCATATATAAGTGCCGCCTACGTGACTACTATTCTGCCTGCGGAGAGTTCCGAAATTGAAGCAGACAGTCTTTTTACACACTACGGCACCATTGAAATTAATATTAATAGTTTGCAGTCATGTTTTTTATGTTAACGCCGCTTGTCTATTTTTTTTTTTCGGCACACTTCCTTATATGCAAGCAAGAGCTGTTCATTTATAGCTTATACGTTTTTTTCTTTTCTTTTTTTATGTTAGACAAACCTTACGGAAGGTTATATGAATAGGACTTAAATATCTTCTTAGAACTGAGTATTCCTTTTTGCTAAGGGCTATATTTGTTTTCGTGATAAGCAAAATATTGATTTTTTTCTGCGTGTCTATAACATTAACAAACGCAATGCGAGTGCGTGCGCCTCCAAGCGCGAAATTATTATTTTAGAGAGAATTGCTTTTGTGAAAGGTACTCATTCACCGAAACAATAAATGGTGCATTCAGCGTCTTTACATATATCAACATAAAACGTGGCTAAAAATGGGAAGGAATGATGAGCAGAGGCAGCTGTTTTGAACGAGAAACAGGCTTTTAAACCATTCTCTGTTTGTAAACGCACTCAAAAAAATGAATGATAAAGTGTGCGTCTTTAAATTATGTCTACATAAAAGATTGTTGCAAAGAGAGAAGGGAAGACGGACATGGGTAACTGCTTTTAAAATAGAAGCATGTTTTCTTGCAATGTTTGTTTGTATTTTGTAATTGGAAGCATATCGTTTAGTAGTCCGTTCCCCATTTTGTCTTCCGCCGTTATGTCAGGGAATGAATAATATGCTTAGCCGCCATTCCAGAACATGCAGTTGGTGTATAGGCCCGCGTGTCGAGTTCTTCCATCCGTTAAGTTCATTTTGACTGGCGGTACTGATTGTAAGGGAGGGGGGTAATAAATGAGCTTTGCCCGTTCAAACCGATCGGTCTAGCGCTCGTAGTCGCTTTTACAAAACACATATATCATTTCGTGCCCGTAGTGCCAAGCATCATACGCTCTACTCAGATAAAAAGGTTCCATTTAAAACGAACATGCGAAAGACACCCCGACGGAAAGTGAACACGCGTCAAAGTAATTGTTATCGAGATATGATAAGAACTCAGTTGAGAGTCACTTTTTTTTTTATTGACTAACGTGAGACAAGAACGATTTTCTGTAAATACATGCGATGTCAGCATTTAGTCGGGGAACGCGACAGAAAAGCACATGGCAAAACATCACGCGACAAAACAGCACGGTCAAAACAGCACGCGTCAAAACAGCACAGCGACAAAACAGCACGCGTCAAAATAGCTCGCGACTAAACAGCACAGCGTCAAAACGGCACAGCGACAGAAGAGCACGTGCCAAGACAGCACGGCGACAAAACAGCACGTATGGAGTAGACTTCGAGCGCGCTCTTCACCTCTCTCTGCGCGAATAATTTTGACCCTTTTCATCTATTGTCGCTAGGTTATAAAGGAATTTATTGCCTATTTCAGTGCTTACCAAACTCCGCAACCCGAAGACCCCCTTCCCCAAAATATAAAATATCACGTCACGAACCCCGCTTGCGCTTTTAACGAGGCTACAAGAGTCAGTTTCAATGATGAGTACTAGTAGCAGTCCGCATAATTAAGTGTATGCTGAAACTAGCTAAACCAAAATCCATAAAAAAATACTGATGGCAGCAATTAGCTTCGCGACACCCCACTGGATCTGTCGGACTCACGGTTTGGAAGGTACGGAAGTTGGTAGTGAACTACAATTTCTAGCACAACAGGAGTTACCTATCGGCATCCAGCGTAAAGCATTCCCATAAGGTGACAGGCGGAAAGTTTTAAACAATTAAATGCAATTGTTCGAACCTCCTTTTATAGCGGAGCTGGTGTTGGTACGTTTGTTGGATTTTTCCGTGTGATTGATAGTCAGCAGAAAAAGAAGATCAAAGGTCAAATGTACCCATGACTTCATTTGCCATGGTGTTCAACAGCTTCGCTGTTCAGACATGTCAGCAAGTATGAGTTTCAATCAAGTTTCGTATCTTAATTCAAATGTAGTAGGGATGAGTGTATCTTATTTGGCAACCGCTTAGCTTTACCGTTGCAAATAACTGTGAACCTCGATGGACGATAACATTTACAGTGGAAGGTGCAAAGCGAATGAAGACATCATTCATTTTGCACCTTCGTATCGTACGCTCTTAACCTTTTTGTAGTTATGACGGTGACGTAAAGGTCTTGCAGATAATGCGCCGCGTAATGGAGAGTTTAGGTATTTCCTGCAGAATATCAGAAGAATTCCAAAGGTCCTCACTTTGTGAATTAACCTTCAGTCCATCGCTGAAGTGTGCGAGATGTTCTTCTTTGGTTTGGCACGTAAATTCCCAGAGGTTCCTTTAGCAGCATATTCATACTGCTAAAAGTCTTCTGGCCTCTAGTTTTAATTAAAAAGGTCAGTATTCTCGACTGCGTTTGGAGGGTGGGTGGAGAGGGAGGGATGTGACTCATTACTGACCGTAGGACCACTTCCTTTCGCAGTTTTCAGCTTATCTCCGAGATCGGTTCAGCTTTCTACAAAAGCTCCGGGTACGCAGGGGTCTTCAGGTCGAAATCTGGGTTTTTCACCCGATAGGGATTTGTGTGCTGAATTCTTTGTTCAAAGAAGAGAGTTTAATCGTGAACTGAACAATGAAAATCAAGGGCGTCCGTAAATGCTTCACATTTTTAACACCCCTAGCTTCCGTCTACTAGAGAAGGGTATAAATACGATTGTTTTATTTTCGTTTCTGTGGTCGGCGCGAATCTACCACCTTTCGCAGTCCTGAGAATGGGGAAAAAAAAACTCACTGAGTACAATACTTGCAAATTTCTAGATTTTTATATTTGACATCTTGTAAACCTTGAGATGGGGGACAATAAAAAAATGGACAAAAACTTTGTTGTCTTCGTCTGTTTTTTTTCTATCTTAGGGTCTAAAGAGTGTCGATTCATTGCCAGCTCGCCTGCACTTTATCACTGCTTACAATTTATATTTGCCTTCCGACCGAAGTGGTAGTGAAGCTCATGTTCGTCCTGTGTACAAATACGAGCACACGACGGTAATGTCAGATCACGATAGGCCCCAGTGCGTCTTGCGGAACAAGTCGCGTCGGCCGCTACAGAGACCAACAAAAAAGAAAACCACACTCTAAGAAAAAAGATGGTCTCAAAGGACTAACGGCAGCATTTGGACCTCTGAACTCCCATTTGCTCCCCGAAGAGACCATCTGGTTCGAGCTGCGTACCGTGCGCAAACGCTGAGGGCTAACTGCACACGACCGGGACTAACAGAGGGGCGCGGGGAGCAAAAGCAGCGAGAGGCGCGCGGGAGCAACAGTGCGGGAGCAAAAGACGCGCGGACAAGATGGCGGCGTCTGCTGCATCGCCGATGGCCAGCGTTAGCGACGCACTTACTGTTTCGGAACGCAGGGGGAGGTATCCACAGACAATCGTAGCATCAAAAATTGCAGGAGGGGCCATGTTTAAGGGTTGGAGCTCACTTTATAACGATCGTAGCCTCTGTTCCAGCACGTCGTGGAAGTCAGCGCTGACTCGAGCGCCGCCATTGTTGATGCACTGGCCATGCGGCTTTTGACCGTTGTCCTGGCGTCCTTCCCCTTTGCATGCTTCGAAACGTGCTTTGAAAGCGTTTATATTTTCTTTTTGGTTTAACTGGGATGAAAATAGCCGCATAGAACGTTTTAAAAACGTTTCCAAAGACAAAAAAAGGTTCATTCTGTGTTTTTTTCTTTTTGTATTCTACTTGTTTTTGTTTTGTTTTTTTCGCAAGAGACGATGCGGTTGCCACGGAGACGCGCATGCGCACAGTGGGGAAGCTATGCGGGGAAGCGAGAACATGGCTCCTGGGAGCCTATGGGGACGCTGTTTTATAGACTGTCACAAATAATTACTGTGTGTACCGTTACTTCTTAGTAAGAGATACACTCCTTGGAAAGTTTAGCAACAATATTGGAGAACAATATTAGTGCGAAAGCAGCACCATATTTGTAACATCGCTCACGGTTGAGATGGTCACTGACAAAACGACTCCTTTCATTTGATCAGTATAAAAGGCGCATGGGTAGCTTTCGGTGTTGGCGATTGAATTAGCGTGGGACAATAAAGAAAAAAATTGAATTAGTGTGTCATTGTGTGTGTGCTATGCGTGTGTCATCTGTGTTCTAATTCCTTGTCTATGCTAAAATGTATAATACGTGTGCAAGAATAAGTGTGCAAATGTGACATAAGCGTTGTGCATATGGGAATGTGATGAGTGTGGAAAAGATCTAAACCAGCGATAACATATTTTTTTACCAATTTTGAATTTGACGTTGACTAGCGCCACCTAGGTGTGTAAGGGCGCAATTTAGTAATAAATGAGGTAAGGGCGCAACATTTAGTCCCAGTGGCCTAAATGCAAGGGTGCAAAAGTTAGTCCTGGAGGTTCAACTTTGAGGGACTAACGGTAGGGGAGCAAAGGTTGCTCCCGTTACAGTTGCTCCCCTAGGGGAGCAATGGTTGTGTCAGCGTATATGCTCCCTTGAGGGAGCAAGTCACGCTCCCTTTTTTCTTAGAGTGTAGTACCTGGTTTACTCACTATACATTTTAAACAAACACTTTTAAATATTGTATTTTCGTCAGTATACTGGTTTTCGTCAATAAACCGAAAAGAGCCGAGAATTTTATGAGTCTACAGTTATTTACCATCAATAAACCGAAAACTTCTGTTTTGAAATGAAAACCGAAAACTACGCAGAATTTGAAAATAATAAAAAACCGAAAACGCCAAACCCCAGCTATATTGTCAATGTCCTGTTTTTATGCTGTGCTGTATTGTCGCGGTGCTTTTATGACGCCTTTCTGTTCTGTCGCTGTGCTTTTTGGACGCTGGGGTGTTTTGACGCTGTGCTGTTTTGACGCCGTGCTGTTTTGGCACGTGCTCTTCTGTGGCTGTGCCGTTTTGACGCTCTGCTGTTTTGTCGCGTGTTATTTCGACACGTGCTGTTTTGTCGCGTGTTATTTCGACACGTGCTATTTTGTCACTGTGCTGTTTTGACGCTGTGCTGTTTTGACGCTTGCTGTTTTGATATGTGCTGTTTTCTCGCGTGCTGTTTTGTCGCCTGCTGTTTTGTCGTGTGCTGTTCTAACTTCTATCATGGTGCCATTTAGTCGCCCATGTCTCTTGTGGGCGCTCCGAAAATTCCTTAATTTGTCGAAGCTCATTGAACACCAATGCCCTCTATAGAGTGACGTCTCTTCATACCGGCAAAACACTGTTTTGACCTGCGCAATCAGCTCCACAACGTGCATCCGGACAGTTGGGACGTCCACGACCACATGCGTGATGGCTATGCGGGATTACCATATGGAATACAAACGTAATCCAAGAAACATATCACACGATATAAGATTAACACCGCAGGTGTGTAAAGCTGTGCGAGTGCTCAGAGAACAACTGCGGTAAGAACAGGTTTTTGACAGAGCAGCTGCGGAAAGAGCAGGTGTGTGAGGAACAGCTGCGCTCTAAAGTACGTGGCTTGCTCTTAATTTAAACATTTCGTGCTCTACGGTTCTTGTTAACATGTTCAAGCTAGAGCATGTTGGGCAACAATATACCGTTGAAAAGCAGAGCGGGTGAAATGGATTCTGTGACAAGCGCGTCAACGCGGCCTCTTCTAAGCAGGACTGATTACCGGATATCTTGCTGCGGGAAGCCTATCATCTTTGGTCTCTTGAGCAACGCGTGGAAGACAGATTTGGGACGGACGGCCGGACCTCTATGTGTATGTGCGCTCCGGTGCTGACGTCGTGCTGATCGACGCTTTCCGTCTGTTTGTGCCCGCTGGTGGGCGCCGCCAGATGAAGATAGCCTTGAGCAACGTGATCGGGTTGCAGGAGTGGCCCCAGAACTCAATATCTTGGGTCTTTGTCTCCTGCAAGAACAGCAAAGAAGTCCGAGCTCTCACGTGTGTAAGCTCAAGTTCGTCCTTCGAGAGCTTTGGGGTTTCGTCCGTACGAGTGGACTGGAAGTTGTTCTTTTGTTTCTGGTATTTTTTTTTTGTTTCTTCTGTGAAGGTGCGTATGTATGTAGCCAAGGAATTCTTCGGGGTAAGGGTGTGTGAAGCACACTAAACGTGGAGGTGGCTTAAAGGGATCAGAGTATATAAAATGGAAGAAAAACGACGTGTTAAAAATGGCTTTACCGTGTGCGGAACGCCAAACTTGAAATTGAAATCTATTTTTTTATGTTGATGTGCTGTTTTGGTTTCTTTCCATTTGGGGATTCTAACGTGCTTTCATTTCAGTCGAAGAAAACAACAAAAACACTTGCGGTTCTGTTCATTTATTTTATGTATGTTTTTTTTACTGTTTTTCCTTTGTTCCTATAGAATTATATTTCAGTTTAAAAATAAAGATGTTGAGTGGCAGATCCTACGGGTGACACAGGGGTGGAGCTGGATCGTGACGTCTATGTGGTAACGATAATGTGGCTGGAGTTAAAGGAGTGCATGTGTTTTCAAGTTTAATGTCTACTTCTACCCCTACCTTAATGCTCCGCGTGGGTATTGCGTTGGATTAAAAAAGCGTTCCTTGGTATCTAGTTCCCTTTACCTACCTACGCGGTGCGACGCTGTTAGCGCGAACACAGCATATCGGCGCTCTCTTGCATTTTACTCACACATGTCATTGAGAATCGTAAGACATTACCACTTAGGCTCGTGCACCAAATGAGCACTTTCCACAAGACTGGTATTTCTTCTTCACAGACTTTCGACTCTAAAAAGAAAAAAAAGGAAACGAACAACTGGTGATAGCCCTCTTTGATAACAGTGTCGAGCAGTGTACAAGTGTGTTTCCTGGCAGTATTGAGAAAGCATACACAATTCGACGTTCATGTTTAACTGGCTTCCTTACTCCCCTATAGTAACTGACAGGATGAGCAGGAAAAGGAGAGAACTAATGGGCATCTCTTTCGAATGCACGGCCTTCGGCACGCACTCAGTGCCTTCTGTCGTGCCATAGCCTCCTATATACTGAAAAAGACTGGCAGAACGCCACGAGAAGCGGCCGCCGAAATGGAAAAGGTGGAGCGGCAGACAACGGATGAGAGGAGAACCACGTGACTGGCGCCCCGCTGCGGCGAGACGCCGAAACATTCTTCTCCCGAGCGAACAAGCGTGTTTCGGGTCCTCGCCGCTGCAAAAGCTGTGCGCTGACGTCCAGGTTCTCCGAGAACTGGCTCTTTGATGCTCTGTGCTACCAGATCCTCGCGCTCCAAATCTCGCGACCGGGCACTCTATGGCTCCGTCGTCGAGCTGCCAGGCTTTGTGCCAGGCTTTGTGAGTTCAGTGGAGGCTCTATCGAAGGATATGGAGAGCTCGCGCTGAACGTGGTGCAACTGAAAGACCTCCCTGCCATTCTAATCCTGTTGGCGACTATAGACAGGCGACATACGACTATGTGTGACCATAGTCAGTGACGCGATTAGAAAGAGACGGGGTAGCTTCGGGTGTATCCGAAACTTTTCTATAACACTTCGTTGTCTCGAAAGCTTCGAACGTGCACGCGCTACTAAAGCACGGCAGAAGGCAATCAAGGCGTGCCAGAGTCCTAGAAATCCGGAGGAGATGCTCTTTCGTTCTTATCCTGCCAATGACTGTAACAAACGGCGCAAACAAAGCAAAACGCCCGTTCCTGGCGCAATGGCAGAAAGAAGAAGAACGGGATGTCTACCCGAGATGTAATCTCAGTGCAAACCGCTAATACAACCGATCTTCCAGGTTGGCTCATGTGTGCGCATCTCTAGATCGAATGTCATTACTTCACCTACGCTCCCGTTAGTAAGCGCTGGCGTGTCAGTCAGTAAGCGCAGAGTTGGTATGGCGCTTCTTAATGTTGGAGTGATCCTTATTAGAAATTTAGCAATGACATACCATGCCGCACTTGATGACAAGGGCAATCCCCCCCCCGTTTTTTTTTCCATGGAAATCCATATTGCATTTAAAATGTTATAAATTACTGCTCGCTGAAATGTTAAAGCCAGTTCTATTTTGGACCTGGTGCACCGCTATTTAGGTTGTGTGTTGTTAACAAAAAAATAAAAGCTAAAACTTTCAATCGATTAAAAAAAGAAAAAATCTAATGAGAACGTAATTTTATAATCTTCTCTGCTCTGATGCAACGTGAATAAATCAAACATGTATCATATTGGTATAATTAAAAAGAGATGAGACCATTTAAGCTGACTTTACACGAAAAGCTTTTTTTGGCATTTAAACAGTTTAGCATAAGCAGTGCCATTCGTATCTTGTCATAATGACATATCAACGTACACATCTGCACAACAGAAATTTCAATTTTGAAGCTTAGGCAAGTTATTAGAGGCGTATCTGCCTTTGAGCCGGATTATTAGAATCAGCCCGACTAATATTTCGATAGGTTATTCAAAAAATCAAAATCAAAAACCTCTCAGCACAAACACGACGACGCTTACAAAAGACAGAAAGACTTTCGTGCCGTCTAGTTGGTATTAAACGTTTATTCATTTCTTCGCCTTTGACCGCCACCGACACGCTCGTTAATGCATCTGCTATTTCGAGCAGGTACATTGAAATTACCGACATATTCAAATTTTTTAGCCAGCCTCAATATTATGAGGCCTGTATGAAGCTTTTCTGATAGCAACCCATTTGAAAACCTCCAAACCTTCTTGGTTCTTCAGTTATTACGTTTCAACCTCATTTTCTTACATTCTTGAGAATGTGTATGCCAGACATAGCATGGTGTCGCTTATTTTACGGCAGTTTTCTTTTCTTCTTTTTTTGTGCGGAAGTGTTTCTAGTCGTTCTTTTTTTACATTGGCACACCATTTTAGAGTCAGGGTTTTTAAGAAATTCTTACTAGCCTCAAAGCGAACTACGCACTTTCAAACCATTATTAAAACCGCGGCAATTAAGCTTACAAAATTGAATTAAGGATTCCGAAGGCTAGCGTCCTCCTCTTGCTGTGTGGATATATTGTCTTAGTTTTAATCGAAAGGCAGACTGCTGCCGTGATAAGAAGTTCTCTGTAGCGTAATTGCATTCGAAGAAGTATTTTTAATGATCTTGCTATTGCCGCGAGCGAATGCAAATTATCTGAAAGTTTTCCTGGGACACTATACAGGCTTCATGGTTATTCGCTTCATTCATTGTTTTAACTTTATTGTATTCTGTAAAGTTCTGTTATTGTACACAGTGTGTCTGGGTATAAAATTACAAGCTAGCAGTACGTCAGGAGCTTGTATGTTTCGCAGTGAAACTTGCCCAGGCGAGACTGGTTCGTACAATTATGCGTTGCGTTCACTGCTCAGCTGGACAATCGAGCAGTTGCCGGTTTGCTGGGGCAACCGCCCGCCATGCAACGAACAGCAAATGACTAACAAGAGCACTGCGGTTGCTAAGCTTGTGACGTCGTGTTATTTTTTTTTCTTTGCTAGTTATAATTTGTTAGTTGATCCTAACACGGCATGACACTCACGATTCTAAAAGCTTGGGTAGTGTAAACTGGGGCTGTGGTGCGATAGAATTCCCCCTACTTATTTGTGTTGTCTAGAAGGGGGGGGGGGAGCAGAGAGACTTAAAATGTTGTGTTACATTCTTTTACTTTAAATATTCCGTGCGAATAACTAGTTTTAAAACACAAAATGGCATACGTCCGAGCAATGCGAAAATTTATCATTTATTTGTTTTGTTTTTTCAGCTTCTTGGAGCCAGGGATCTTAGAATGACGTCAAGGATTAGAACGTTTAACATGAAAGTGCTCACTTGGGAACAAATTTCGGGATGGCGAAACCTCCACTGTGTCAGAGCATTCTTGGACCCATGTGACCGCCACCATTGTTGCACTCTCTGGCCTGTGATGCCAACCCGAAATTCTGGTTCCCAGCAGTATTAACTTTTCCTACTCAATCGGCACTGCAATGTGCCGGGACTTTATGATGTTCAATATTATTTTTTTACCATTCAACGGCGGTTTAATGCCTTCAAATATTGTCCTCCTCGTCCTCTCTCCACTATCTCTGCTCTTGCTGACATCCGATAAAATAGCAGTTATAACTATGACATAAAACGACCCGTAGCAGTGCACTAACGATGAAGGCGAAATGCGAGTTGAACAAGAGGAGCAGACTTGACACCTGCAGAAAAAACTGCTAGTGCCAAGCAAAACAAAACAAAGCAAAAAAATGAGCAGGAGAGAAGCAGTAAATGTGAATGTCAAAACACCTGTAGAAAGCACATGACAAACAAAACGGTGTCTATAAACAAGAAGAAGCAAAACAACTAGTCGTAGGAAAAGTGTATTGACAATTCCAACAAAAGCATAATACTGTTTCACGACGCTCCCTAAGCGACATCGTCTGCACCCACGGGCTTCCCCATTCCTGTTTGCTTGAAAGTTTCTTACCCGGGTTGCTTGACTGCGGCTCAACGTTTAAAGTCGCTTCAACAGAGCGAACGGGGGTCTCGACACTTCTGGGTTTTACGAGATCCAAGCTTTCTCCCGTCGAGCGTGCCTCTTTCTTTCTCCGCTGCCGATGCTCGCCCCGCGTTTTCCGCTTGCCCGCACTTTAATACACTTCCGCGAGGAGTTCTCGGAGACGTATACCATCCACCTGCGCTTTTGGCCGGAGGGACCCTCGCGCCAAGGAGCGAACGCTTCAAATGGCTTGCCTTTCCCCGTACCATGATGACGGGAAGACGAACTCGCGTGGCTGTTTTCCCTAAATCAGTTCTATATATATTTCCGAATTATTTTTTCTTTATTTTTTTCACTCTTGGCAGATGATATGCGTCTTATACGTTACGCGCGAGCAGGGATATTTGTGCATCTCGATGGAGCATATTGGGAAGGCCTGGATTCTGAGCGTCAGAAAGGACAGGACGAGTCAAAAGAATTAGCGAGTGGGAAAAGTGGTAGCGGCGCTGAATGGCTGTTGTACTATTCTAGTTCCTGATTTTCTTTCTCTAATAAATTGGGCCTATGGTTTTGATGTAGAGCCACTAAATAAGCTACGCTCATAGAGTATCGGCACTTCGTTCCCCGATTTTCATGTGGGCGCCGCCATATTTGTACGTAGTACATTGCAGTCGCGACTGCGGATCGTGATAATTCAAAAGTGCGAATTCCTCGGCTTTAGATTCGGTCTTAGGAAGCTCAGGCGATATTGTTTTACTTTGTCGAGAACTGTATTACACTTTTCTGAAGGACGGAAAAGCATTTTCTGCCATTTCAAATCAAGCTTCAGATAACTGGCAACCCTTAGTTTAATACCCAAGATTTTCCCGATCCCCCAAAAGGTCGTCTTGGCGAAATCGCGCACATACCTGGTGATAGCTATAAAAATGCAGAGGGGTAGGGCGCCCTCATAGGTACCTTACAGAGGGGAAGCAAATTCGCTTAGAAGTGCGAGGGAAGGAATAAGGAACTACTGTAGCGAAGAAGAAGCAAACGTCAGCGTGCGTTTGAGACACTCAAAACAGCACTCACGTCTCCGTCAACAGTTGCTTATCCAAAAGAACACCGCATGCTTCATACTTGACAAAGATGCCAGCGCTTCAGTTTTTGGTGCTTTGTTATCGCAAGAGCAGGACGGACAAGAACGTGTCATGGCGCATGGCGTATTACAGCATGGTCTTTATGAAGCCCGAACGCAACTACTTGTACCACCCTATACGCGAATTGCTGGCCATCATCAAAACCATCAGTTATTTTCACTGTTATCTACTAGGCGGGAAATTTATTATTCGCACCGACGTACTGCTAATCTCCAGACCACGCATCATTGGCATTGATGCTAAGTTTCAAGTCCCCTGATGGTCAGGTCAAGCGCTGGCTGGAACGCAAGCATCAATACGACTTCGACATCCAACATCGTGCCGGCTCACTTCACACCAGTGCCGTGGGATACACGATACACTGACTTGAAGTGACACGCGAGCGACTGTCCAAAAGGACAGGTATTCCGGATTCGTATGCCGGAACACAGATTCCCGCTTCTGGTTCTGAGGTCACCGTTCCGTTTTTACGTGTATCGGCTCCAGTGTTTGAAGTACAACTATTTCAACTTTTAGGTTTACCCGTATTTTGACGTATGCGTGTTCGTATTGTAACGTAGGTGCCCGTATTGTGACGTAGGCGCCCGTATTGAGGAAGTGGCCAATCACGGAGCACGCTTCCTTCCCGCCCGCCGCTCATCACTTGCTCTTTGCGTGCTTGACGAACGAACGCAGTGTCCGACGCCGGCAACGCCGGTGTCACCGAGTTGCCGAGCCAGCCGAGCGCGGGGTCGGCCGTGTGCGCTGGTGCTGGCTTCTCTCAGTGATATTTCTGCGCCGGGTCGTCTCTCCCTTCGCAAATTCGTGTTGGTATTCGCTTTGGTGCGCGGTAGTTTTGGTGTGATGACCTGAGAATTTGCCTGTTCCGCTGACGACTATTGAAGTTCAACGACCCCGCGCCTGGTCGATACGAGCGTGTAGACAAGGTGCCCGTCGATACCGGAGCAATGTTTGTCGGCCCCGCTTCTCTGTTGGTCAGGTTGCGTCACAAACTAGTAACGGTGTGAGGTCCCTTTCGGGTGATTTCTCTGTGTATTTATGTCGGTATCCGCTTTTGTGCGCGGTAGTTTCTTTGTGATGACGTGAAAATTCACCTTGTCCGCCAACAACTGTTCAACTTTTCCGCGCTTGGTCGAGCCCAGCGTGTAGACGAAGTGCCCGTCGAGACCGGAAGGAAGTTGTGTCGGCGCCGCTTCTTTGATCGTCAAGTTGCGTCGCAAAATTCGTGGTAGAGTGAGCTTCCCTCGCAGATGGTTTCCGTGGGGCGACGTGAACATGCTGTGCTCACCACGTGCTCGGGTGACGCAACTACCGTAGTGCCTCACCGGACTCCGTCTACTTCTCTGCAGGTGTTATTAACTGAAGAATGCATACTGATACGTCGTTTTCAAATAGGTATTTTTTGTCTATCAATTGAGCATGGTGTTCATCCCAAGGATTGCAGTTTGCGATACATCGCGTGGCAAAGCAGGTAAGCAATATGATTGCCTCGTCCGTATACCGTTCTCGCACATTGAGGCTTCTTGGGTGGTAACGTTACCACTGTTCCCTGCCGTCAACCTTTTGGTTTGAACGAAAGGAAGTAGACAGATTTTCGTCTCCCTTTTCCGTTTCGTGCCAATAGTGAGGGTATTTTTGCCGCCTCGCGATTGATGTCGTTTCGCTCGATCGGCAGCGAGCCACCGAGCTTCGCGCCTGTAACCGATCGACGTTGCCGATGTTGCCACGTCGCGGAGCAGACAACGCGCTATTTTCTCGTCAGCGGAGGCACTTGTGGCGGCCGCATTGCACCCGTGGCCGGGCCGCGAAGTACCCCCGCCAGCATCCGCCGCGCTACATATCCTCTCCCTCCTTCGCCCGTATTCTGAGCACGCCCACTTTTTTCCGTATGGCCATTCAAATCAAGACGTAAAATTTCTCTCCGTATGCGTGTGGCGGAACACGTATTTTTCTAACGGGTTCCGGTACACGAATCCGGAATGCGTGTCGGTTTAGACCGCGCTTCAGTGACATCAGCCGTCATGCCAAATCCCTCGTCCAAAAGAACAATGTCCGCCCGAGACACCTTTCCCAGAGCGACTTCGCTCGCGTTGCCAAAGCTTTTCCGGATGACGCTTTAAGCTAGATTCGACAGGTTCAACGTACTATACGTGGTCAGCCGTATACGGTTCTTTCTTGCATAAGCGCCGGAGGTGAATAAATTCGGATTCCCACTTTACAAGCTCTCTTATATTTTCTGTGTGTAAATTATTTTCTCTGAAACAACTTTAACTAAGAAGTTAACAAATACGTGAATCTTGAGACCGCAATAGTGATGATAATTATAATATTGATCGTGATAATGGTTATAACAAGGATGATAATGACAATGAGAACGATAATAGATCTTGAAATATTCTACTCAAGATGATGTATTTCAAATACTTTCGGTTGTATTTCGGCATCGTTCGAATTCGTTTTGTCTAGAGTATTTGCAACTCCGTCTGAATTACAGTTTCACTATATTGTACTCAGTATCGCAGATACATTTTTCAACCATCGGTAATATTTGTCGCCGGCACAATCTACGGAACTCAGGAGTCGCCAGATTCCAGGGGCACCCCAGGGCAAAGCCTAACTGATTGCAGACTTGGAGGCAAGCGACCAAACACAAGACAGGAAACAGGGCACGATCAAAACGCTGTTTTTGAATGCCAACCAAAGCCTAAATGGATATATCCGCAAGTGCGCCGGGTCACTGTCATTTCGGCCAATAGTCGCATTACGGCCGAGCGTGCATTACGGCCGAGAGGGGATGAAGGGCCGGGAGTGGCTTTGAGGCCGCATAGGGCATAACGGCTGAGAACTGCATTTAGGCCGATAGTCTCTGAATGGGCTGGTGTGGCCGCCTCCTCGAGGGTTGCATTGTGGTTGACGACCGTAGTTACCACCATATTAGATAGATGGCGCAACATATTTCTTTTATTTTTCAGTGCACATTGTAGCTCTTGGTGACGGCAAATACTGCGTTTTTGGTTTTATTGCTTCCTCTTTACGGTTAGTTAAACATATAGTACTTTGACGTTTCGACTAGCTTTTTTTTTCCTACACTCGGTGTCAACATTATTGGGCAAAGGGAGAAGGCTATGCCCCCGTGAGCCAAATAGAAAGAAGGAATGAAGCACGTGACGCTTTTCCAAGGCAGGAATGCACTCCGAAGGTGAGTTGTCATGTTCTGACATTCTGATTGGCTGCCACTGCAGTAAGTTTTGCTGTTTGCCTCATCATGTATAAAAACTAACGTGAAATTTGCTTTACTTTTTTCTGATCTTTGCGACGTCCAACACAATATTGTCGGAATGCGCACAAAGGTCATTAGTAGATTGGTTTATATCATCAGAAGTTTTTTTTGATGTGTGCCCGTTCGGGGAGGGTGATTCATTATAGTAATAATGTTATATATCCTCGACGCATTTACTTCTAGGTAAGAATACGACAGCTCCGCAAGGAGAAGTGCCAAACACGAGCAGGCCAAGATACGCGGCAAACAGCGACGCCATCAGCATCCACAAGGCGAATCTGGCGCGGCAGTGCAGCTACATGAGCACCGCAGCAATAGTGGAAGCGGCAGCCTTGGCGAACCTACAGCACCAGTTCGCAGACAATATCAACGCCTTCGTTGATGGAGTGTCCTCGCTGCTGGGGCTAAACAGCAACGCGAGAAAGGCTTTACGGCCAGGATTTTTTTTTTTAACATGGCTCATGTGTTTTTAATATTTCATAGCCTGCATGCATAGGTTTTCTTCGAAGTTTCGCTGTAAAAAGATTCAAAATAAAATATCTACAATTAACCTCACTCATCGTTTGTGTAGCCACCCGGTAGAATCAGAGACATAATTAATTTAGTTAGAGTGCTGAAAATTTAAAAGACGCAATAAAGGTTTTCACTGAGCTCTTAAAAAGGCGTTTATTAGAATATAGGATTATTATACCAAAAAGGCGCCCTAAATTAATATATTTGAAAATACGTGTGCGCGTGCGTGCGTGCGTGCGTGTGTGTGTGTGTACATAATCGAAATATATGCAGATGAAGGAAACCACTGATCAAACGAATAAGAAATATTGAAGCGCAGAAAAGCAAATAAATAAATAAAACATTCGGCTAGGCAAGGCCGGCGTACCGACTGGTGCCGGCCGTGAAGGGTGAAAACAAACCCAAAACCGCAGTATTTTCAGTCACCGACAGATACACTCTTAAAAATGCCCATACGTCTACTTTCCCGCAGAATACTCGGAGCGCCAATCATTGCGATCTGCGAAGCGACCTCGGCGAATGACGAGACTGAAAATATGCTAAGCTTAAAAATGAAGTCTGAGTTGTGACACTGAGAATAACGTTTCATCCGTCATGCTCAGTGTGGCGCCATCTATGTTATTTGGTGGCAACTAAAGTCGTCAACCACAACGCGACCCCCGAGAAGGCGGCCTCACGAGTCCATTTCAAGACTATCGGCCTTAATGCAGTTACTCGGCCCTTACGCCCTACTCGGCCTCAGAGCCACTCCCGGCCCTTCCGCCCCTCTCGGCCCTAATGCACTCTCGGCCCGTAATGCGACTATCGGCCTTAGCGGGATGCTCCCAAGTGCGCCCATTATGGTGCATGTCCTGAAATATTTCAAAGTAAACTTCGATTTCAGCATTTAAGTCACTTCTTGAAAGTAAGAAAGGTCACAGCAGAATGTGATTGTCAATGAAGTTATCGAAGTAGATCATCCCCTTTTGACTTTTTTCATTCTTATATTATATTCCTTATTTATTCTTATTATTATTAGTTCTTATTACTTTTGTGCATTCAAGTAATGTTTGGCGTATGTAACCCCCCACTGTACTACCGAAAGGCGCTGCGGGTATTGGATAAATAATAAATAGCTTGCAACCTACTTGACGAGTTTCTTCAAATGTAATTCAATTACTTTTTACGTATATTTGTACGCTACTCAAGATAGTTCGTAATAAATGTAACTTAATTACTCCTCTAAATACATTTTCAAATAGGTATTTAGTATCTTACCTTAAATACTTCTGTTGAGTATTTGTCACAACGCTGGTTGAAACTGATGATAGTAATGATAATGATGCTAGTGATAATTCTGGTAATATTGATGACGATGATGATGATGAACTACATTGATCTGCACCATGTAGCCATCGTCGCCGAGAAGGCTCAAAGGGAGAGAGAAAAGTGAGACAGAGATTAAGAAAACACTAACTAAAACCGAAGGCGGGTTTTCAAAGCGGGAGTTGAGTGCAAATTCTTGTTTGGCGTTGATGGCACATCAGTGGCGTCGCTGGCACGTGACAAAGAAAGGGCGCTGCGACTTATAATTTAATGGTCGCGACTTCTCAATTTGCGAAAGGTCTTTTGGGAGCTCTCTTCCCCTACTCTACGGCTTTTCTTAATTGGACCTTAACGCTGTTTGATTTTTCACAGGCTGTCAAGCTGCCATTGCGATTAGGTCTGTTTTCGGTCAGTCAACGTCAACGTCACCTTTTACCTTTTTTTCTTGTTGTTGGAGCGCTGGCTGGCGAAACTTCAAACAAAGGCGTTCTTAGGTAAAGTTATTCTTGGATTTGAGCTTGTTGCATTTTGTTAGGTGTAAGTTGACTTTTGATCTAAAGATACGCTAGAGAAGTACATTAGAGGTTGAATGTCTACACAACTTGAGGTGTGTTTTTCCTTGGTATATGGAGACACAGGTTCGCGCTGTAGACGACAAATACAGCCAATGCGAAAACAAAAGTTGTTATTGAAGATCGCTGCCACAATATGTTTTCAAGGGCATTTTTCAGTATCGATTTCGATTAACTCCAGCTCAAGAAATATCGGTCAAGTCAACCGAGGTTATGGCATCAATAAAAGAAAAAAAACATTCATTTTTAATTCTTGACTTGTGTACCGACAAACCAATCAGTCAAAGCAAGCGCCTGCACTGCCATAACGACTATTTGTTTTGACAGAGGAAATGATATTTTATTTAGATAGGATTGAAACGAATGGAAGTTCGGAAATTGCATTAATGAAATTATTGTAGTAAGTTCAGCAATGAGACAAATCGGTTAGGCTCCATGATCTGCAGCGCTACTGAACCCACCCTTATACATATTTCAATAAACTTAATCACTCCGACATGAAGTATGAATCTTCCCCGACGTAGAACCTGAAAATTTGGTTCGTGCTTCTTGTGGCACGTCGCAGATGTCATAATAAATCATAATTCCCATTTAGGCAAAACCAAACATTAAGCGCCTTTCGACCTGATGTATTTCCCCGGTGAACCCTACCCCGTTTGTCTTCCCGAAGACCATAACTTTTGGCCTTTTCTTTCTTTTGACAGGTACCATTTATCTCGCTGTATTTATGTCTTTTTTTTGTTTTGTTAATATCTGCCATTTGGGCAAAGGAACAACGTATCACTTTATAACCAGTCGTTTCATTTCTTTGAGGGGGTTTCGAGCCAACACTCACTTCGGTTGTTCTATTTTCAAATGAATGCACGTTAAAACCTTGCAACGGATAGAAGCAAAGTTCGCTTACAATTAAAAGGCGAGTTAAACATGAAACGAAAACAAAGTCGTGCTTATTTTATACGTTGTTACGATATTTGCCTGTGGCAGGTACGAATAGAGTTTTTATGCTTGCCGTATAATGAAAGGTGAATGTCTTTTTTCTAGATCAGTCGTGAACACGTGTCATAGAGTTTTATGGACGCAGGTGATGTTAGTGTTGAACGTACCAAGCGCATGATAATAATTCAACTGTCAAAAACCTCAGCTAGAACACTGGGTGCTAAAACACGAGTGCTAAAACATTATGCGTGTCGCTCTAGCAATGTTGCAATCAGTTTCACTTTTACATATATATATAGAGAAGAGATCATGTTCAAGTACCTCTCCGTTTCCAAGGTAACTGTGGACTTTAGAATTTTGGCCGGTTGCCGTTCCTTTGACACAGGGTAATTATGGCAAAGGCGCCGTCTGACTGAGCTTTGTGTGGCCCGTCCCAAGTTTCCCCTGTGGTCGAAATTAAATCTCTAGTCCTTCGCCGTGGCGCGCCAGATGTCCTCTGGTCTCGCACGTAAACCTTCGAAATTGGCATTTCTAGGAAGCCGCTAAGCACCTCGACCAAACCGAACTAATTAACTCATTAACTAATTAACACACACCCTGCCCCCCCCCCAACCCAACGTAATAATTTGCGTTTACGAATTACTAAATTTTGACGCTGCCCTGTTCCAACGGTGGACTGTATAGGTGCAGGCCACCGTCAAGCTGCGACAGCAGCTTTATCCTCTACATCCTTTCCCTTCTTCCCCCTTTTCTTTATGGTCGAGATAAACTAATATAAGGAGAGAAGGCTAAATCCTGTTTCATTCTAAAGTTTTGTGTTTGCCAAGGACACCGAGCAAAGTCAAAGAAAAAACAGACAAGCGAGCGCAGAGAATCATGACGTCATAAATACCGAAAATTGCCGGTGCCTGTGACGTGAATATGTATCTATGAATTACGTCGAGGGGGGAGGGTAGCGGGTTGCTTTCTCCCCTCGCGCAAGCCGCGGTGGTGCTGCTAGTCGCATGGGCGTTTCACATCTGTGCGGATTTGGTTTCTGTGTACGCGCTGGGCCCACACCTGGTGTTGTAGGCGTTACCGAAACAAAGTAGCCAAATACGTTACTCGTTATCTGCAAATAAAAGTAACGCGTTACCGACCTACGTTACATTAAAATAAAAGGAACACATTACCGTTACCGTTAAAAGTACCGCGCGTTACTTTTGCGTTACTTTAAAAAATTATTTAACTCGTTTTACTCTTTTCGTACGTTACAGGTATGCTTAAGCGCCATACTTCAAGAAACGTTATGTCCGTCCAGGAGCTAAACAACCTTATCTTTTTTTTTCACGGTTCCACCTAAATACTCGCAAGAAAAAACGCAATAAAAAACGCATTAAAAAGCAAGTTTATATTGCTTTGTGCCTTAACAAACAGGAAAAAAAATTCAAGTGTATTTTTGAGGTCATTGGAAGACTACGTAACGAGTAATGTAGCTACGTTACACGTTACTCGAAATAAGTAACGTAAGCAACATTATCCGCTGCAGTTTTGACAAACTAACGAGTACGTTACTACGTTTCCGGGAAAAGTAAGGCGTTACCGGTAACGTCGTTACTTTTAACGCGTTACCGCCAAGGATGCCCACACCTGCTGTGGGCAAACAAGGGCTGTGTTTGTAAACATCGTGTCGTCGTTCATACACATGAGAAACGTTTCTTCGAATCAACAGATTTTTCGCTGTTTCAATCGTCCTAAGACTTAATGTTTCATTCATTCTCTTAATTTTCCTAATAGAAACCTTCGTCAACGTGTCCTGCTCAAAAAATTAATTTTGAGTTGCAAATATTGCATTTTGATTATTGGGCCCATGTAAGTCGTACTTCCAACAAAACAAAAAGAAGAAAAATCGATGAAATAGTTTTAGTCGATTCATAAAACAAAAAACACTAAAATAAAAAAATAAGGGTGAACGGGACGCATACACTTTTTTCGTAAATTTTTCCACGAGAAAAAAAGATATTTCAGAAATGTTTACATTGCCGGACGCTATTTAGGTGGGTATAGCTCTACCCTAGTCCCGACCCAGTGCTTAGCTAGCTAAGCCCCTTTTCTCGGCTTTCGTTAATCGGAGATATGATGGACGTCTGAAATATTTGGTTGTAAAAGTGTATCTCTATGCCGTAATGGTATTTTAATCGAGAAATGTTTTATATCTTTTTTATATTTAGAAACAATTACTTTAGACAGAGCCATTGTCTTCAAATGTATCCTAAAATTGCCTTTTCCGCAGTGGTATGATACGATAACAAACATGGCTGCCGGCGTAAGCTGAGGGCTAACGAGACGTTGAGCTCGTCTTTTTTTATGAGTGTGAGTCTTTTTGCGTCGGGGGGGGGGGGGGGGGGGGGACGAAGAAGATGAGGGCGAAAAGATGAGGCGGGCCAGGGGCAGAACGAGACGGAATCCGAATGCGGAGGCCAACCAGGCCCAGGGAGGAGAACCGGACCGCGGACAACTTCTGCCAATGAGACCAACGCATGAGTTTTATTAAATCTTCTTTGATTGTAGCGCTTCCCCGTTTGACTTTCTCGAGGCGAACGGAATATCGGCCTGATTGGGGCGTTTGGCAATTTCCGGTTCCATTGGAAATTTTGTAACGCTGTTGACGAACGACGACGATGATCTGCAAGCCTGTCTAAGCATGGTTCTGAAAACTGCGGTCTGGAGGTTTTAGGACCACGCTGTCACAGGCTTGCAGCTCATTGATCTTCGTTTGTCGACTGTGAAACGAAATTTCCTAAGGAACCGTAAGTTGAGAAACGCTGCTCACCTAACCGAGCTGTTTACAGGAAGATCTCCTCAACCGATGTAGTTTCAACGAGGTGGAGGGCCTTAGAGCGATAAACTGGCAGCTGCAATTGACCCTCAATTGGCCACCGCCATGTTGAACATTTTTAACCACTAGACACTTGACCGTATAGTTTTACGTCCAGATTTCAACGAATAACAGTACCGACGAAATAAGTTATGTTCCATTCGTTTTAAGTCGAAAATGTGCTTTTACGACAAAAACTCGGGCAGCTTCGCAATGCCTCAGCTAGATGCCGCCAGCCGCTGTGCTGAATTTTGGGTTTTTATCGCAGCTAGACACTGATCTCTGGAACTAAGTGTATTGAAAAAATAGTTTATCATGTTTTTTTACAGGAATTGCAATACAAATCTCGGCTCAGTTTTGTGTAAAAGCCCCAGGATTTGGTATGGTCCCGTATCTAGTGGCATTGTACAACATGGCGGCGGCCAAATAACTGGGGGTCTTTTTTTCCTGGTGAAGGACCCCTCTACCTCGTTGCGTAGTTTGCAACTGACTACTGTTGCAAGTACACGCCTTTGGAAGCGCTGTTCGGGTGCTTGTTTTCGAGCAGGACTTTCATAAGCCTAGTGTCCCTCGTCCTATGTTGCTTGACCTGGCTTGATTTGTTCGTTCCTGAGTGCTGATGCCGAATACAGATGTTGGTTCTCGTAAAAGCGGCCCCGCTGCTTTGTAGATTGTGCAACCTTCGTGGATGCAACCACGGTTTCAATACCGAGAAGGTATACCTACGCAGTTAAGAATTTTCGAGCCATTTGACTGGAGGCAATTGAGCGCTTGGCTCTCATCATGTTTGTCCACGTTTGTTCCCCTTTTTTGTTTCGAAAAAGAAGTAGCTCTCAAGTTTGCCAGCAAAAGCGAATATTTGTAGGTCGTATTTTAATTGTGCGTCATGACGCTCACCCACCTTGCACAATGATGTCATAAAACAAAATTAGCAACAAGAACAAAAACGTTTAAAAAAAACATTTCTTTAATCCTTTCGGTCGTTTTCTATTGCACATCGACCGACTCTGGCAGATGCTTCTATTAGACCGTTAATTGTGCATGATCGAACGCTAGAACGCAGCTTTCATGGTCGCTTCCTGCGAGCGTTGAAGCTTTTATACGGGTGCGGAATAGCAGACAAACGAAGGCAAAAACAGACGCCGACGCGCAGCTTTCATGTCCGCCTCTGGGCATTGCATGGTCGTATGCAATGCTTCTGGGCATTGCATACGACTATAGCCTCGTATATAATGACAAAGCCTGGCAGATCGCCACGAGAAGCGGCCGCCGAAATGGAAAAGGAGGAGCGGCAGACAACGAATGAGAGGAGAGCCACGTGATTGGCGCCCCGCTGCGGCGAGACTCCGAAACACACTTCTCCCAAGTGAAAAAATACGTCTCGGGTCCTCGCCGCTGTAAAAGCTGTGCGTTGACGTCCAGATTCCCCGAGAAATGGCTCTTTGATGGCATGAGCTACCAGATCCTCGCGCTTCAAATCTGCGACCGGGCATTCTATGGCTCCATCGTCGAACTGCCAGGCTTTGCTTCCGAGCATGTTTGGCCGAGCAGCGCAGCCAATGCAGTAGTAATGGGCGGGGCCACTGATCTGTGGGTGGGGCTTAGAGCGGGCCGTGACCTACACATAAATTACGTCTAACGGCGTAATTTGCACGAAAAAAATGTATTTCATGGGAAAATTATTAAAACAATTACGTCTGTCTTTTAAATATTTTTTTCTCATTTCAATATTTATTTTGCTAGGGACAGTTGAGTAGAGTAGTTTGCATTTTTTGTTTCTATATTCGAGTGTCAGCAAGCAAGACTGCGCAATGTATTTTTTTTTCTTTTTAAGAAAAGTTTTATCGGTTTAAATATTGATTTTATGATGATAATACATCGACGCACGAGGACAAAACCAATTCACGAGTTCCACTCAATCTTCGCGAGGATCAAATTGCTGCCACCACATTACTCGGGCAAACCGACTAAAAACACACAAGAGAAAAGGGCAATAGCGCGTGGGCAGCTCTCCTTAGAACAGAAGACAATATTGGCGGCCTTACATCAGGCTATATAATGAAGGATCCCAGAATGAAAGTCGAGCTCGTCCGTCAGCCACTGCTAACGAAGTGTCTGGCAAGCCTCCGCTCACGAGGTAATAAAGAAGGCTGCTTATTGGGACAGAATTTAGGGCTCTGCAGTCTCATCTTGTTGGTCTCGACTTCAGAAATGAACACCAAATTAAATTCCGTAACGAAATTTGGGATTTAAAGTAGGGAACTCGAAACAGATTTAAAAGCGGCAAAGTGCGTTGTCCCCAATGAATTCAGCTTCAAGATTATATATGTTTAAGACATTCACGAGGATTGTATTAGAAGAAAGGGGCAGGGAAGAACAACAATTCAAATGCACTAAATCTATTCACTTGTGAAAAGAAAAATGTATATATACACCGCACTTTCTCGACTATAGTCCGCACCCAGTGCATAATCCGCAGGGGCCAATTTGGGGTCAAAAATAAAAGTTTTTCCTTAGATAGCCCGCACTCGGTGAACAGTCCGCATGCTGTGCATAGTCCGCACTTAGTGCCCTGTCCGAACGTGAAAATGATCATACGCAGCACACCTTGGCAAATGCCTGCTGTATCATAGCTCACAAAAAAGTTTGTATCGTACATATATAACTTCCTCATTGATAAAATCCTTCCCGTCTTGTCACAGTGAATGATCTAGTAAAAACAAATCCTTGTATAGTCCGCCCCCGTAGATAGTCTGCATCAAGTAAAATTTCAACTTGTAAACATGTATAGTCCGCGGACTATATTCCGGAAAATACGGTGCGAACAAATCAACAAGCCGCGTAGATAACTCGCACTGCAGGTGCCCCAGTAAAAAATCTTATTTGTAAGAGAAATTTCTGGATGAAAAGTTTGGATCACAAAATCTCTAACATACGATCAAATAAGGTAATATAAGAAATTATAGGAACCATAAAAGAGTATGTTAGATGTTCTAAGAAACTGATAAGAAGTTTCTTATATAATCTTATATTGTTCTTATATGTTTTTTATGAGGTTCTCGCACGCTCTTATATACGATCTTATCTCAGAATGTGTTCCTTCGAACAAAAAAAAGTTCTTATACAGATGAGATTTTTCACTAGGTAACAAACAAGGGCAACCAATATCATCCCGTGATAGAATTTTTAGTTAGAAATCGACAATCCCCGAAGGGACAACATAAACGTATTATGGTCACTGACCGGGTGATATCGGTTGGGAGGAGATTTTGTTGTCCCGCCTCCAGCACGACTTTCCTACCCTCGGTAACACTTGGGCTATGCATGCGCCTTCAGCGCGCGTGCAGGGCAAAAGACATGGAGCTCGTGCGGGAAGCCGGGAGCTCGAAAAGCACGCCCTGCTGTTCACATTCTCTCATTAAAATGCAGTAGAGGCTGAACCATTCTTACCCTTACGAGAAGATATACATCAAGAGAGCTGGCAATAGGGGGCATAAACGTTGGCATACTGCGGTCGAACTTGTTAAAGAGAGCAAGACGATCATCTGGAGAAGCTAGGTAGGAAAAGGAATTTAGTTCTGAAACATTACTTTTTTGTATGATCTATTATCGCGGTAACAGGATGCGATGTCATCGGAAAATGCGCTGTCATCATCAGCTTTTTTTTAAATTTTGCTGAATGTCATGAGTGACCTGTAGAAGCTTGTTTTGACCGGCTTCCAGTCTGGAAAGCAAGCACTTCATTGTCCGTCGTCGATATATCTGCTTGCTACACCTTTTGATGATCAAATCACCTCAATCAGATGCTAGTGATTTGCGTGCCAAGCCAAGAAGGGCACCTGGTTTCGTACTAACCGGGGATATTTTGACATGAAACCGAAATCACGGTTACACGACGCGTTTTCCGCATAAAGACTCTCTCAGATTGCGATCACCTCAGAGCTCATGATGAAGCATCCTTCTTGTTAAGACCAGGACTCTGTTAAATATCACACGTGGACATAAATATTGACTGAATAACAACGAAAGTACTCAAAGCAATATGAAGCACAAGTCCAAGTGCTGATTGCACGCTGAAAGGGTAAAGCACCATGGACAAAGAATAAAAGAATCGATCTACCGGCAGCATTTTGCGTTCGATAGGCAACCCACCTGCGGTAGAAGTAGGCATAAGGCGGACATCCTTCCGGTGGCAAACCCTGACTGGCGTGTATGCGGTTGATCCTTTTGTACTCCTACGGTTGTGTCAAACGTGCCTGGTTGCCAGGTGAGTTGCCGAAAGCGTGGGTGATTAAATTTTGTGGAAACGTTCAACGCATCCGCAGTCGTCGTTGCTGTTGGGGACGGCTCCGTTTCCGAAGACGGGGGCGGCAACGAAGCGTCCGACGGTGATGAGGAGGCACATATCTGCGCTAAAAGTGGGCGTGAAGCGGACATCCTTCCGGTGCCAATCCCAGACCAGCGTGTGGGCAGTTCATCCTTGTTTAGTCCTTCAGTCGCGTCCGACGTCTCCGGCTGCCAGACGATTTGTCGAAAGCGTGGCTCGTTGAAGTTTCTGGAAAGGTTTATCACATCCGCAGTCATCGGCGGTGTTGCAAAAAATGTCGTAGACAGTAGTATCCCAGTTTTGAACATTCCTCTCGTAGACAGCTCCGCTTCCGAAAACACGGGCAGCAATGATGCATTCACAATGATGAAGCATGTACCAGCAGCAGAAGAAAGTGTAAAGCGGACATCCTCCCTGTTTCTTTTTTAATTATTTATATTCTGGTAATAGTGTTATGTTTGGATACCGGCCACTTGGATGACGATTCGGTGCTGCAAGGGACGATGCGCCACGTATTCACGTGAGTCTGACAAAACAATATCACGACTAAAACGTTGGTATTGCTTTGTATAGTTGTGTTCGTTAATTACGTGGGACATTTACCGTGTTGCAAGCTTAGAAAATGGAATCTAACACCGTTATTTTAGAATAAATAGTGACATAAAATAAAAATAGTAGTTTGCCATTTTTTTTTTCAAGTTCTAATACGTGATTTGGGTATAATTTTAACTAACAGACCTTGCAAAAACCGTGGAAGAACATCTGCATCACTGCGAAATCTACGCAGAGCGCAAGTTTTTCTGCTTCTTTTGCAGGAGTGGTGGTGACGTCAGACAGCCGATCTCTGATTGGCTCTCATTGAAGGATAGTGGGTAGTCGTCAAAGCAAGCTGCCCTGAGGTCACCCACTATCCTTCAGACAGAAGCCTATCAGAGCTCGGCTTTCTGGCGTCACCAGAACACCTGCAAAAGTAGCAGACGAACTTGCGCTCCGTATAGTCGCTTCCAGCTCAAGACGCGCAGGGCGTGGCGATGTCCGAAGCGTCTTGTTGTCGCTCCTCGACCAATGAGGTTGCAGCATTGGCCTACACGATCCGGAGGACGAATTTCGAAGCCACAAGCGTAATAAGCCGTTCCACGCGTTTCTCAAGCTCTCCGTTACTTATAAGCCATTACACATCTACGTTTAATGAAATAAATGAGCTCACCTTCGAATAACCAGTCTTGCGCAAGTTACATTTAAAAACGTGATTCGTTACGGTTAAGCAATTACTTTAAGATAAAAGTGGTGAAATTAACGTTATGATTATCGCAAACGAAAAAAAGATATTCGTTACGATTACAGTTACTTTTAAAAAACAACGGCGTTACTTTAGGTTACTTTCTTAAGACTACGAATTAAAACATAAAGTTTGAAATGCAAGAAATGTTTTTGTCGGTTGTTTTATTTACCCGTGTCTTGGGGTTTAAATTATGACACAAAATGTTCCCTCTCCCCATTCTAATTTTTTTTAAGTGAAAGGGCAAGTTGGAGCAGTTTGACACGACGTGAATATGACACTCAAGATGTCGGCACACATTATTTGAAAAGTGGAAGGAATGGCTAGATGGCACTCGTTCAATGGTATCCTAATGCCGAAGAAACTGTGAAATGTAACGACGAAAGTAATCTCGTTACTGTCGTCGTTACTTCAAAAAAGGTAATAGAAGATATAGTTACAAGTTTCATTTGAAAGATGTAGCGCGTTACCGTCAAAAGATTACCAAAAAAAGTAATGAAGTTTCCGTAACGCGGTATGTGTAACACGCGTTCCTACCCAAGACTGCGCATAACACGCCGAAGTTAAACACCCTAATCCCGAGAAAGAATCATGAACACATCGCCGGGACGGGACAAGAGGCAGCAAATATACAAAATAAGCAGTCTTTTTTTTAAATTATTATTAAGACTTATAATGTGCAGTCACTGACAGCTTTAAGAAGAGAAAAGCAGGGGCGTGGCTTATAATGGTTACGCTTGTTGCTTCTTGCTTTGTTCTATGGCGCTCTTATCAACAAATACCACATTCTCATTGGCTGTTTAGGGATCAGGATATGCTCGCGACTTGCCCCACCCCGCTCCGAGTTTGACTCAAGTGTACACATCTGCTATACTCTGTTTCACCTTATGATGTACCGCAGGAAAGGTTACAAGCGCGAGCTCCTTGCTCTGGGGCACATCTTGGCGGCAAAAGCTCTCGTGACTTAAGAGCAGCTGCCAATGCTATGAGCTCGCGCTTCTAGCCTTCGCTGCGGTACAACATAAGGTGAAACGAAGTATAGAAAGGCTCCTGTGCGCCGCCAATTTGAGCGATGCTGGCGCCACGTAACGTTTTCGTCATGCTGGGGTGCCCCGGGGGCACGTCGTTGGGGTGCGCGAGGACAAGTTGGCTGGCGTTTGGTCTATCGCCGACGGCCAGCGTTACCGACACACTTACGGTTTCGGAACGCAGGAGGAGGTACCCACAAAAAATCGCAACATCAGATATTGTAGGACGGGGTATGTTTAAGAGTTGGAGCTGACTTTATAACGATCGCAGCCTCTGTTCCAGCACGTCTAGGAAGCCAGAACTGCCGCGAGCGCAGCGATCGTTGATGCAATGGTCATGCGGCTTCTGCCGCGTCCTGATGTACGCTTTGAGACTATATATTATTTTTGTAATTTTTCGATTTGTTTCTGGGTTAGGTATTTTATTTAATTGTTTGTGCTTTTTCGCGGTCGAAGACAACACATGTAAGTTTTATAAATATATGTATATATATATTTTTTTTAATTTCTTTCGGCGCTCAGTGGTGTATGCTTCAGCAAGAGATGCTTGGCAACATTGTACGAGAAGCAGCGAACATCCTGGCTGGAGGGTAGGTCCGCCTCGCCTCGGCGCGCGGTTTGACGTTAATCCTGGATCCCGCTTGCAAAGGTGCATAGTTAGGACGGGTTATAAACGCTATCGAGTTCGGAAACACGGTCTCGATTCCATGTGTAAATCATATTCGATATTGTGAAAGCTTAACCCTCGCCCGCTTGTGCTTAGCTCAATAAATAAAAAAAAACACAAAACAACAACAACAACATCAACGAAAATTGCCTTTAGTTTCCCGCAAAGCAAATGGGAGGGCCAATCGTTGAAATCGAAAGGGAGAGCTCGGCGATTCACAAAGCCTCAAATATGTTTATGCCTCAAAACAATCAGTCTGTACTGAGACAACGACACTATTAATGTCACAGTGCAAACCGTTATTCTCTTTTTTTTTTTTTTTGGTGTAAACGTAATATTAGTTTTGTTTTTCACCAAACACTGTACGTAGATTGAAGCGATTTGCTCTCCCCACTGCTATGCGGGCAAATAGACTCCAAGGGTTTTTTAAAGTGCATATTGGCTGAGACTTTTTTTTTTTTCATCCGCCAGCGTTATTCGCCTGGTGGGAGCCACTGCCCCATGTAACGACGATGAGATGGTTCGCAAACGCTATCAATAATCTGCTTATTCCCAAGGAAACCCAAAGTGCTGCAAGACATCTTAAATATAAAAATAAAACGATCGCATTTAAGGCGAGAACGGCCAAGCGATTATATGGTTAGGAAATGCAGAACGTCCTGTCCACCTCTCTACCGCACACCGATAGCGTGCTCGATATAAGAGAATATTATTTTCGGCAATATCTTTCTTCTACCCATTTTTTTACCACTTTATCTTTGCAGTGTCGGTCAACACTTGGGAAGCGAGCGGAGCCTCTTACCCACGGCTGAAGTGGATTCAGCTTCTTCGACATTTTTTTTCGTGCGAGCTTCAACTTTCAATATATATAGATATATATATAGCATATTTTTTGAAAGGAGCAAAGAAAAACTACCAGGCGCGTTTGCTTTGGCACAAGCGACGGTGCAAAGCGGCAGGGAAGTTATTATTTTTATTTATTTATTTTGCTTCCGCTTGGTAAGTAGCTCACGTTTGGGCAACCGCACTTGAAGCTCTATTTTTTATATGCTTATTATCTGAACTGTTTACCGCTCGTGTAAGTTTCTTAGGTGCCATCTTTTCGGCGCCCATCTTTTGTGGGTGACTGAACAAGAAAAGAACGGAAAAAAACAGCATGAAAATAGATGCGTAATAATAGAGGGGAAAATACCGCGGCTACTCCTATCGGCGCACACTTGATGTCGTAATAAAAAAAAAGACCGCTGAAATAAAAACAACGACAATACATTGTTCTTTCGATGGGATAAGCCGGATCGGAGTGTTAGACTTTTCGCCATAAAGCCACCAGAAAGTAGCACAAACAAACAAGGCTTTTGCTTTGTTGACAATTTTGTTTTGGCTCTGAGGAGATAAAGTCGCGCAGCTCCATGATGAATGACTGCAAGCTTATCCGCTTCTCCGCAGAAAACGTTTCATTTTTGCTTATTTTTCCCCCTCCAGCTCATTTTTGTATACTTTATTTTTTTCTTGTTTTGAATAAACGGCTCTGCGCGATAAAATTTTTACCTACACATTTGAGACTTTAAGAACCGCCCTCCTTACCTCTGGTTTCGCTAAATTATTTGTTTTTTACTCCCAATTTTACTGAAAGTGCGCGCTATAAGCTGCCAGATGTGCTTTATGCCTTTGTATTATTCGCGGCTCTTAGCTAAATGAGAACCTGTAAAAGCGGACGGCAATCTCGCCCCACTTTTATTCATCGCGTAAAGCGCTCCTCCACAAAGAATGGAACATAAAATGCTAGTTGTTTCTTGCGTGGAATCTGTATAGTACGCGTCCAAGTACCACTAAAATGTCGCACTGTCAGGTGCAATATTTTTTTTATAGATAGCATATTGATAAGGATGTTTTAACGTCCAACTATAACCTTAGAAGTAAGCCTATCAAAATCACTCGTCCCACGTGCTGTTCACGCATAAACTTAAGGGGAGCTATATTCAATGCCTATACACCAACAGAGTGTTTAGAAAGGAACCCGCTTTGACTGCACCAGATGTGGGCACGGCGCCTGCGCAGAAACCAAATTCGGGAGGAGTAAAGTGTCTGCGCATGCGCACTACCAACAGCAGCGCCACCGCAATGGTGTGACGTCAGTGAGTTGAGTTATTCTGTACATAGCGAACGAAAACCTAAGAAACGTAGGGCGTAACGAGCACGGTGCATCTAATCATGGTAAGAATGTTGAACAAGGAACCATCGAAGAACTTATTAGGGTAAGAACCCTTGAAGGAGAACGAACTGCTCAACGGTTCATTCTTCACCGAACCGTTGAACGCTTCGCTGAAGACCAAGTCGCGAGGCAAGGATCATGATCATAATAAACCACGCCATGCGTTTCTCAAGTTGTCGGTAACCATCAGCTCAACCCGATGTCGAAGCTAAATGTCTTCGATTGTTTCACGTGCCCCAATTCATAGACCTTCGAATTATCAAGATCATCCTTACCGAGCTGTTAATAGCTTTGTAGCTTTGTTCGACTTGTTTAATTTCTGGGGTTACACATAAGCTTTTCATTATCTCTCTCTCTCTCTCTTTATCTCTCTCTCCTTCTCTTTTCGAAACCTTAAACTGACTCGGTTTTGTTGCTTTTCGAAACAAGGTCAACATAATCGTCGACAGTTTAAGAAACGTGGGGCGTGTCGAGTGCCGCTCGCCTTATTATCGCTTTGCAGCCATTAAAAATGCGACATTGGGTGAAAAAAAAACATACTGAGACACACCGCTAGGTGGGCCTTAGTGTTACACTGCAGTCGCCTGTCTCGTCTTTACTTTGCCCTTGTCTTGACGCGCTTTCTGAAACCAAGATGTACACCAATACTTCGTCTCACGCCTACGATGCACTAAAGGCAAAAGCTACGGACCGCCAGATCCAATCACGAGTCACCTAGAAATTGTACGGTATTTCGCTTCGATCAACGAGGTAGAGGGGCTTAGAGCGATAAACCGGGGTTCCGGTCTGCACTCGAAAGTGACTCCCATAGGGCGGCTGCCATTGTA
>JAZHYW010033701.1:0-78564 GCA_037355805.1 Ixodes ricinus
TCGCAACGCAAACTCCAATTTGGGCATAAGGTAATTTGTCAAAATTATATTAATTGCGGTAAGTAATTTCACGTGATATTCTGCATCTCTAAACATTTTCCAAATTTTGAATGGCGATGGAGAATGATTGTTTGTGGTCCGTAAGCACTTCGCCTGAAGCCTCAATTCATTGGCTGGACACAAGAGGCCAGCATTTTTGTCTTCAATTTTCACGTCAATATTTTGTTAAGAATTTTATTACGTATTTTATTAAACATGAGTACCTAATGGAATTTTATTTTCTAACTAATACCAAGGCTGACTTAAAACTCACGTTGATGGCGCTGGTTCCAACCAATGTGAGCTCAATAAGCGGGTATGGAATAGTTGACAATCGAGTTTCCACCTTAAATACAGAGTTACAAAACATTAGAACTGTTTTCACGTCACACAAGTATTAACCGAAAAGGAAACTTATATAATACAAGTATTACACCATGCAAATTATGCAGAAAGCCCTCTTGAACACCACTGCTTCAAAGCCATTCACGAGCAATCTTACCAGATATCAGTGGGCAATCGTGAATGGACTTGATTTTATAAAAGTAAACGTGTCCCGAAATAATAGCTTTCTCGCGAAATGTCTTCGCCCGGCCTCTGGAGTATTTTTGCACCGGTCTATTATTTAACAAATATCCTATAAATTAGGCAAGTTATCCGTAATACTTACGGCATTGAGAAGCACAGTAAAATAATAATTGGGGTCATGGTTTGTTTTATGAAACATTTCCTGAACTTCGTGGTTGTAGATAAAGTAAACACCAATCTGCATTACATCAGCTACAATGAAACAGACAAAACACAATGAAAAAATCTTCGATCGTAAAACGCGGCCTTTTAGTATTGTCACCACTCAAGAGCACGAACTTCGACTTTTGTTTTGTTAAAGCTCAATACGACGCAATTGTTCGTTCGAAACCTCAAAACGTACCTACTTAGTGATGAAGCAATTTACACAAGGCTTTTAGGCACGTCCCAAATTGGCAGTATTATCTCCTTTACTATTCGCAGTCATTTCCTCGATTATAATAAATAAGTATAGCGCTCATCTTTTTTATAGCGCAGCTCTTTGCCGCCCGTTTCCGGGTTGAGTGGCGTCGCCGTCGGCGTCGGCGTAATCGCGCTAAATTTAGCGGGAAAATTGACGTCACGTGACCTAAACACCAATTCAGTTTCCCCGCTAAATTTAGCGCCGAAAACTACGTCACGTGGCTTGGTGTCACGTCACCTATGAACAAATTCAGTTTCTCCGCTAAGTTTAGAGGCAAACTTGACGTCATGCGACCTCAACACCAATTCAGTTTCCCGCATAATTTAGCGGGGGAAATGATGTAACATGACTTGGTGTCACTTCACCTTTGAACAAATTTAGTTTCTCCGCTAAATTTAGCGGGAAAATTGACGTCACGTGACCTCAACACCCATTCAGCTGCCCTGCTTAATTTAGGAGGGAAAATGATGTCACATGACTTGGTGTCACTTCACCTATGAAGAAATTCAGTACCTCCGCTAAGTTTAGCGGTGGAAATGACGTCACGTGCGGAGGAGGAGGAGTAGGGGAGAGATGGAGGAGGAAAGGAAGGAGGACGAGGAGCAGATGAGGAGGGGAGGAGGAGGGGAGAAAGAGAGGGTACGGAGGAGAAGGAGGGGCATACCCTCCCCTCTGTACCCTCCCCCCCTCCCCCTCAAGAGCTGCGCTCTAATTTCGCGTTACAGAGATTTGTAAACGTCTTTACTTTCTTCTATTCTGGTAAGGTTTCTTCGGACCATTCCGGTATTAAATCTCACAGGTAAAGTATTATACTAAAGAGGACTTTACGCTTTTGCACACTGCTATGGGAAGCTGAAGGACCCGAATATGTGTGTGTGTGTACTTCTTCGCCTCACGCTACATTTGTTTTATATTAAAATAAAAAAAAATTCATTAACTTCATTGTCAAGCAATGTTTATACTATAATTGTTTTTTTTTCTCGCTTTATAAGTTGTTACGATAATGTTAAATATCTTATTTTTATTCCATCTGCAGAAGCAGAACCATGAGGGATATTACTAAAAACATATCGCATTCGCACAAGAATGCACAGCGTAACCCATTTTTTATTATCTTCCTACTTCAAATAAGTAATTATTCGCATTCAGAATCATAAACGTAGTACAGCTGTGCGGTTATTGTCGCAGTGCTAGAAGTACCATACCAAATAAACTATGTAATACGTTGATATGCTATAACATACGTCATTGGACAAAATTTGTCTACTTACGTCGGTGCGTTGAGGCTCCATTTCCAAAAGTAGTAACAGCTGAAACATCCGGTAAAGCCAAGAACATTATTAAGAGTCTTAGGTAAGCGAGTGAATAGCGTTTTATAGCCGAGTACCGGGTTAAGCCGAGACAAGTAATTGAGAGACTCAAAACCACCATTACATTGCTACAAAGTTTCACGACATATGGCCTTAGTGCTCAAGGCCACTTCCGATAGATTCAAGGGAATACCGTGTAAGTCGGAGAAAAGTGAACCGTGTTATTTTTGCCGCAAACATAAACTACTCCTCGCCGAGCCATTAATATAGGGGTATTCATTTTCATTGGCCGCCATATTTGAGGTCACTGTTTGGAGCGCATGCTCAGAACGTGCTCACATTAATAGGCTGCCGAGACCGGCAATCTTGATGGTGCGCGGTGCACGTTGCAAAATAACTGTGGAAGCTAGCCATCAGCACGTGCTCAGCATTAGCGCACACAGATATGGCCGCCAGTGAATACACCCTATTGGTGCAAATATAACGCTAGCGTTTGGGAGCAGATGCCAAAGTATCAAAACTTACAATGATCTCAAAAAAATTTATGCGGTTTTTGAAGATTTTAATTAACAAATAGGGCCCGTTTCCGGTAGCGTATAACGTATACTTTTTGTATTTCCTCTGTATTCTTGGGTGTTGTTAAAATATTACTTTATTATATTAAATAGTAATCATTATAATAACTATAATAATTATAATAGTAATATATCTAATAATAAATATTAAATAATATAAAATACTATTATATTTTATATTATATTATTCAATTAAAATTGCTTTATCGTAAACCTTGATCGATGTATCTTTCCTACTTTGGCTACCACACGGCGGCCGGTAGTATCAATAAAATAAAATAAATAATGCTTTCTCATTACAAGTTTCCAAAAATCGCTTATAACTTTTGAATCAAACAATGAAATGTTCTAAAGTCTTTTCATCTGTTTTCAGCCGCCTATGCCAGATATGTGCCAAGCCTGAAATTGTAGGACCGGATGTTGCGCTAAGCAGTTCGGACCAGATGCGTAGTTTATGTTTACGGCAAGAAAAACAAGGATTCTTTATTCTCCCAAAAACGCGGAACTTTACCAGAATCAAAAGTTGGGAGTGGTTTCGGGAAGTCCTGGCAGCAGATCTTCAGAACATTGAGAGATGGCTTGAGCCGTTCAAACTACAAGAATGCAGATACTCATAGCAGACCAGACAACGTAGGGCCGCCGGTCTCCTCGCCAAACACCTTGAGATATTCCTTTAGGACGCTTTACAGTCCTCAGCGTTCTAAACAAACTTGTACCTAACGTGTTACAGGTAAAGCGTTTCTTGTACCTAGTTACTTTGTTCGGTAAAAAAGTAACTACCTAGAAAATTGTTAAGAGATGGAACCAGTTACGTATTTGGGTTACTTTTTATGAAGTAACGAGTGTCTGTATTTAGTTACTTCTGGAATAAAACGTGGACTACAGAAGTACCCAACCTAGTTCACTCCTCCGGCTCTCGCCTGTAATTTGCACGACGAGAAAATGCTAGAAAAACCATAACACAATATGCACAAGGTATGTCGGTATAACCACAGTTATTCCTAGATAAATGCGTTAAAAGAAAGGAAATATTAACGACGACAAAAATTGTAAGCGCGGCTACTGCTGCATAAAAATGAATCAGTTAGAATAACGGGAATATAACTCGTTACTTCCAAGATAAACTAACACCTTTGTATTGAATCGGAGCAGCGAGTAACTTAGTTAATTAACGAGTCACGGTATTTAGCTTCTTTCAGTTACCTGTATGTCTGGTTCAAGCGTCAGATATTATTTTGGTGGCGGGCGTGGCATCTGGAAACTGTTTCCACTATGGTCGCCCTACGTCCGCTAAGAGCCGCTACCAATCGCCCAGGGAACAGAGCCGCTACCAATCGCCCAGGGAACAGAGCCGCTACCAATCGCCCAGGGAACAGAGCCGCTACCAATCGCCCAGGGAACAGAGCCGCTACCAATCGCCCAGGGAACAGAGCCGCTACCAATCGCCCAGCGAACAGAGCCGCTACCAATCGCCCAGGGAACAGAGCCGCTACCAATCGCCCAGCGAACAGAGCCGCTACCAATCGCCCAGCGAACAGAGCCGCTACCAATCGCCCAGGGAACAGAGCCGCTACCAATCGCCCAGCAAACAGCGCCGCCCGCGCCAACTTTCGAGTCAGTGTAGGGAGAGCGGTAGAGGCTCCGCCGCCGCTCGGTGCTGCTCCCGCGCATCCGCCAACGTGGTAGCCGAAGCAGGCATGTCGACCGTCCCAAACTCACGGGTGTGCCACTGCAGTCGAGCTGCGACTAGCGAGGTCGCCTCCCGATGAGTACGCGCGACGCCGCCGCGAGAGGCGTGCGTATCGGCACTGAGTTAGATCTGCAGGGTGCCCATATGCCGTTTTTATGTGACGGTTGCCTGTCTATAAATATGACGTAGTTGGACTGGGCTTAAAAACTAAAGTAAATCGATTAAGCATAAGCACAATAAAAACGTATTCAAAAATATATTAGAACTATCGGCACTAGCTTCATAAATTCTAGCACCTTTCAATCGGCAAATTAAGTGATTTGCTATTTTGCCCAACTCAGCTACGTCGAAATTCAACATGGCGGTCGCACAAAAAAAAAATGTCAATATTCATTGACAGTTTAAGAAACGCAGGACATGGCGAGTTCCGAGCATGTTGTTATCTCTCTGCAGCCGATGAGACTGCGGTATTTCCCGATAAAAAAGTGAAAGCCGTTTACAACTTCCTGTAACGCCGAATTGGAGCGCAGCTCTTGAGGAGGAGGAGGGAAGGGTACTCAGGGAGGGTATACCCTTCCTCCTCCTTCTCCTCCTCCTCCTCTCATTCTTCAATCTCCTCCGGGGGTGGGTCACGTGGTCACGTGACCTCGAGGGGAGTCACGTGACCTGGGGGTCATGTGACCTGGGGAGTCACGTGACCTCGGGGGCGGGGGTCCACGTGACCTCGGGGGGGGGAGGGCTCGCCCGGTGCATTATGGGACATTTCCCATAATGCACCGCGCGGTTGCGCCGACGCTGACGCCGACGCCGCTCAAGCCGGAAACGGGCGCCTAAGAGCTGCGCTCTAAAAAGTAGAACAACGTAAAAATCATGACGGAAGTAGCTTGAACGTAAAAATTGGCTGCATGTTTGGTCATTCTGCCACACGCGTTAAAATGCAGTAGCTTTAAAGGGATGGTGAACCGAACATTTCAGTGTCTATAATAAGCGGCGCACTACCTTTTCATGAGTCAGCAGCCCCTGGTGTGCGCGAGCACACGCAACGAAATTGGCGTCATCACATCCCCCATTCACGCTTAATAAGCTCGAATGGGGGATATGATGACGTCAACTTCGTTGCGTGTGCTCGCGCACACCGGCTGCTGCTGACTCATGGAAAGGTAGTGCGCCGCTTATTATAGACGCACCAAAATGTTCGGTTCATCGTTTCTTTAAGGGCTGTCAATACTTCAACGTCGACGAACGCAACATGCGCCGGCGCGCTGCGTTCGTCGACCGAACGACCGTGTTTACAGTCCAGCGCGTTCCAGCGCGCCTAGAAGATCCGCCGCACTTTGCGCATGCGCGTCTCCGTGGCAACCGCGTCGTATTTCACATTATATTTTTGCTTTCTGGCTCGTCCATGTCGTGTAAGCAAGCTTTAAAACAGCGATTCGGGACAGTGGTTAGCAGTCCGAAAACAAGCAAATGAAGGGAGATAATGAGTGCAAACCTTTCTTTTTTTTTCCAAAATGTCACACAACTGTTGACGCAAAAAACAAAAAACAAAAAATCACGTCCGTCAAAGCTTGCCACTTCGTAGGTTCGCCGGGGTCGTGCCAAGCGACCGCAGTGATTCCGAGGATGCGTGCTTCGATGAAATCTATGCACTCGATATTCCACAGCGACCTTTTTCTGACAGATCGCCAGTGTGCTATCATATTAGATATTAACGTTGACCCAAGAAACTGACACCAAAGAGAGCTGACGATGCCTAAATTACGCTGAATACGCGTTCGAAATTGTAGCGCACTTCGCGGAGCCCTTACGAACAATGCAGGATTCAGTCCCATTTTCGTCGCGTAGCGCTGCTACTCTTTACAAGCTGAGACACCTCAGTTGAAAATTTCTGGCCGGGTAGATAGTTCAGATATTTCATTGGGTCCGCCGTTCCTATACATTCGACGGCGCGGTTTAAATCTGGAACAGCTGCCGGTGCGTGCGACTACCACATGATCATTATAGCACAAATATTAGGTCATCCTTAATTCTAATTAACTCTACCTTTGGTGCGTCATCGAGCTGCCAGCATTTGCCTGCACCCTCAACCACGGCCCATCACCAGCGGCTCGTTAGATCGATAGGCCTTACGAGACTCGAGGGTAGCCCATCCTCGGAGCAGATCCACGTCCACGCACGCACTCGCCCAGTCCAGCGCACGAACGTTATATACGCACACCAACACGGGAGCACGAGAACAGCACATGACACACGGCTAGAAACGGCAGGTTCAGATCACCGAAGTAGCCCTTCACAGGCCCCGACTGGCCCCGACGACACCGACCACCACCACTTTGACCGATACGCATAACGGGAACAGCGCTGAAACACGTCCTCGAGGCAGTCCACGTCCACGCGCACACTCGCCCTTTCGAGCGCATGAACATTAAATTTGCATAGCAACACGAAAACACGTGGACAGCACACGAGACACGACAAGAACGGCGGGCTGCAGATCGCAGAAATGAGCGCCTCGCACAGCCCAGCATGCTCCGACATATGCCCCGAATTTCCTAACGGGGCACTCACGCATTGGCTTCTGGGATAGTTACCGTCTTTGGTACATCGTGGGCCCACCGGGCCTGCGCTCGTCGACTACGCGAATAGAGCAGGCTCTGATTGCATCGTGAGCTGCGCCGAGGCGCGCTGGGCTACGTCACGTTGCGCATGACGACGGAGTATACAGCCAGTTCGCTGCCATGCGTCGGCCAACGCGATCGGTCGCATGCTCTGATCGACGTTACGACGGCAGTATAAACAGCCCTTTATGGGTGGGTGGTGCTCTTAGCTCAAGTGGTGCCTAGGGCAGGGTTTTTGTTTGGAAACATATTACGTCACTCCATTGTCTCTTTGTGACGCTGCGCGCCTTCCATGCAGCAGCACCTGGATACACAACCTTTGCGCTGAATTTTCTGGGTCACCAAGAAAAGGAAAGCGAGCTTTCGTGCCCTTCTTCCTCATCGTTCCGCGCGCTCTTTCTACGTCATCTGTTTCTGTTCCTTTCTTTCTTGCCCGTTCTACCCACTCCGCTCCGCGCGCTTTCTCACACCTGCTGCTTGTGTTCCTCCCGTTCCTGCGTGCTGGGTCCGTAGCTCAGTCAGCAGCGCACTCGGTGTCCACGCCGGTGACCGGGGTTCAATCTCTGGCACCAGTTGGCGTTTTCTATTTTCTTTTTCAAATCGTTTAGCGGTTATGGACTGACCAATCTACACATGCCGTCGTGCTTACGCGGCTCCTTAGGGTTTGTTGACCCTATAAATATATCACATTTTTGCTGATTTAGTAGCACACTGCCTGCGTCTCTTAGGGGTTCCGGGAATATAAGCATCGACGGAAGAAGGCGAGCGGACATGAGCATCGTTGTCACCGCTGCTCAAGCTGCGGTTTCAAAGCGACCGGGACATCACCGCCTGCTGTGATTGGCCAGCTCCGTCGCCGCTGGCCGATCGCAGCAGGCGGCGATGTCCCGGTCCCGCTTGGTCCCGCCGTGTAGATTAGGACCCCAGAACATGAGTTCCAAGCGGACGCTAACGCAGCACTCGTGTTCAATCTATGTTCCGCGTTGCCTGCTTTAGGTAACACTCCAAAATTAAGCACTACGTGTCTTGTTATCATAAAGTGGTTGGCAGAGTGTTTACGGTCAGGCGATGAAAGGCAAATGGAGTTGATAGATTGAATAGTTGGGCCAGTTGGTTCACAGTCGGTGAGTAGAAAGATGAACGATTGATGGGCCCGGCGAGCACGTAGCTTCCACTGGCCTGCCAACCTTACAGCGCCACGAGGACGGCGACGACGACCACTGTCGGAGTTACGGGGCTGTCACCTCGGGTCCGTTGGGAACTTGACGGATGTGCCTCGTATGCGCCCTGTCGGTCAGTGGACGGGTGGCAGCACGTGACTCTGAGGGGTTTCATACCTAATGGCACAGGTGTCAATAGGTTTGAACAGTACACAGGTGTCGAGTACACAGGTGTCGAGCACTGAAATGGCGTACAACAAAAGCTTTAAACAATGCTAAGGTTGATCAAATCCCATCGTAAAGGCCAAGGCGCTTTTCCGAACATGGTAAGTTCACCTTAGCCCCTGCCTGAACAGCTTACAGTTGAACAAACAAATACACAACAAAAATAAACGTGACTGTCGCATACATATCTTAATTAAACAATTGGTTCAGAAAAAAGCACAAGACCATTCAAAATAGGAACAAAACTTACTTGCAATAAGTAGCAACCACAAGAAAGTGGAGTAGCTTGAATGCATTGTAGTTATGAAGTTAAACTTTCAAGGTTGTCTGCTGCAATCTGGCAATTTTAAGGCATATTTCTTATTGGCGTTGTCTATTAGAGAGGAATGAACTCAAGTGCACTTTAATAAGAATCAACTTCCTCGACTTCACTGCACTGACCGCTCTCGAACCTCCCCTTCTACTTACTGTTTCTAATGCCGTAAATTCAGTTCTACAGCTCTAACCTAACGGAAAACTATTTCACGACGCATGCATCAATTAAGTTTCTCCGCTAAATTTAGCGTGAATATGTTTGGCACGTGACCCAAGCACCATCAGTTTTCCCGCTAACCTTAGCGGGGAAGTGAACATCACGTGACCTAAGCAATGTGTGTTTCGCGACAAATTTACCGGAAAAATTTTATTTCACGTGATATTCAAAAGCGATCCATGCTTTAGCCTTTATGGAGCATTCACACTGGAAGCGGATCCGCGTTCGCGAAGCGGTTGCGGATGCGGTTCGCGAGCGACCCTGTTCAGACACACCGAGAGGCGGTTGGCGGTTTCTCGGCGATCACGCGTGATCTTTTGAGACTTGCGTTTGGCAACCCTGTTTTACAATCCAAAATCCACTTTAATCCACGATCCAAAGCCAAAATTTTGCTATTTTGGCACTCTGAAGATTTTTCTTCGGGATGTTCGCACGCATCACGAGTTCAGGCAGCGAAAAAAGAGGCATGGACCCGCAAAACTCGCCTGTGATTCCCTCGACTTCGCCCACAAGCAAAGCCCAGCTAGGCGCGCCTTGCTGACTCAGAACAGGATGCCCCCGACCTTTTCTTCGAAGTGGACCCTTCCCGCATGAATAGCTGACCTTGTTTTCGGGATAGAGGGCCAGTTTTTCCCCCTCGTTCGCTCTTATCATTTTCGAAGTTGTGAGCGGTGGGGTGGACCGTGGTGCGGGGAAATGTGTTCGGTGCTAGCCGGTCGTGGCTTCGTTGGTGGCGGACTCTCCTCTCGTCACTCGCACGTCGATCGAGTCTACTGTTTGTTTGACATTAAGCTCAAATAAACGCCGTATGGATTACCTCTGCATCGTCTGGTACGTACACTTTATTTCTTGAGTATGTTCCCTTTATTTCTTTTGTTAGTAGTAAACGTTACAGGTCGAGCTAGCGCAGGTACCCTGCCCGCTCCGCGGTAGTGCGTTGGCTACGCAATCAGGCTCACGACGTCTCTATCGGCCTTCGTGGTGGTCATGCACGGTGTCGAAAGCTTTCAATAGTTCACGCGACTGTCTTAGTGGGTACAAAAGCTGACATTTCGGTCGATCAGGGGCGGGTTCCGACGTTCTACGGGCAGAGACTAACAAGGCAGCGAGCTTCGGGCTGTGGCACCCGGAATAATAAACAAACTCTTACCCGAACCAAATCACCGGTGCGAAGCCCGTTAAAATTACGAGTCAATTCTTTTCGCGGCGGATTCAAGTGACGGACGTGAACATCACGTTTCTCCGTTGATTTGTCTGCTGTAACGCTAGGACTACAGCGCCTTGGACGCCTCACCAGCGACAGGTGCCATCTTGTTTCGAAAGTCACTGACGTCACGTCAGCGTCGCGTTGTGATTGGTTGCCGCTTTGCGGTTCGTGAAAGCGGTTGGGAGAAATCGGTCCCGAAGCGGTTGGCAAAAACGCGCTCCAACCGCTCGATCCCAGCCGCTTTGCGGTTGAGAACGCGCGGATCCGCTTCGCGTTTGCGGATCCGCTTCCAGTGTGAACGCGCCATTGGAGGGGTAAATGGTAGCGCGTGCTTGCACGGGCTAAAAGGTACGAACAAAAAAGCACTTCCAGACCACTCCAAATCTACTAGGGAATTCTCCATTAGACGTTGCTTCTAGAAATCCCTCTCTAGTTTTGTTTTCACATTTTTTTTAATGACGTAAAACAGCATAATCAATAATTTCATAGAGTTATGGAGAGCGTCACTAATAGCCCTAGCAAGGCTATATTGCGCACCAGCCTAGGCGGTAAATGTTGATATTCGTCATAGCCTCACTAGGAAAGATATAAAAACAGGACGATGTCGTTTTGATGCTATTCCTGTCGCGCAACGCATCAACGATGTCAGTTTCTATGACGGCACATTTAGCTCAAGCGTAGGCCTCGGCAATGAAGAAGGCAGCCGTGTTCAATAATATATGAATCTATACAGTTAACAAGCTATATTTATAGAGATAAGTTGGTTTTCTTGTGTATATTTCCCTAACCCTTCCGACCCGATAAGAACGTAGAGACCTTATTATACCCTGCCTTTGTACGGCAACATCCGTTGTTGGCCAGGCTTCGCGGAAGATTCGGCGCTTGTATGGCGTTCGATGGGGCTCGTTAAATACGTATAGCGCAAACGTTTTCTGCTAAATATAGTGAGAAATTAGAGTATCACGGGGCAGTGCGACGTCACACTGAGTAGTCTTTTCTCCTTTTTATCCCTTCATTTTGTTTCATTATGCTTTCTTCACAAAAACAACTCCATGGTGGCCAACGCCATTAGGTAGAAGCGCAGTTGCCATTCGTGGTCTGGAACCAAATGTCATGATATATCGAGTTTTTGCAACAATGAAACTGATGATACATATTGTCCTCTAACAAAAAACTGGGTGGTTAGTTCAATCTGACATGACCGTCAGTCTCTTTAGTTCTACGGCATCACACTGTTACAGTGAGGGTCCTCTGAAGTCCCGCCTAGAGCCAAATTGTCGCGAACATATAGAAAGAAGGAAGAAACCACCGCATGACGTTTCCACGCCTGATTGAACTAAGAGCCTACGTCTGGCCACATCGTGATAATGGCTAAGTGCTTAGGGGCTTAGCAATTAGTCCACATCACCCTTCTCTGTTCAGTTGAATTATCGATACCATTTGTTATTTGGTGCTATTAAGTTGCTTTTATGTTTTAACTAGCCCGGCAAAGTTCAACCGTTTAATAATTATTAATTACGGTGATTGCGTCATATTTAAATGATAGAAAACAAAATTATTAATCTCTGAAAGGTGAGGCGACTGAATGAAATCTGCAAAACCAAAAACCTACACCCATCATTTTAATGAAGTCGTTAAACCTAAACTATATATCTAATTTCAAGTAATTTGGAGGTAAAAACACCTCGGCGCACATACGTAAAAGGATGCGAAGAACACTTCGATGGGAACAATGTCATGCGAAGATTTGTGCTCTCAACAGAAGTCTAATTTGTGGCTTAAACTTTAAGAAATCATCCTCTATAAATTGACATTATGCCGTGATGCAGTTGTCTGCAGCAACCCATAAAGTTTCACGGGTGACGGCTTCAGTAATCATTGTATACTTATGGAAAAGCCAGGGACGCAGACAAGCGAATGCAAGATTCTAGCCCTCAATAAAAGTTTCGTACATTCATACTCATCAAAAATAACAATCAATTACGTCCACTACTTACAGTTATCTTATATCTCATAAGCTTATTCCGACACAAGGACATTTTAGCCCTGAATCCGACACTGGTTCGAGTTACGACACTGTTAAAATATGCTCGCTGGTACGTTAAGAATACCTCTTTTTTTATTATTATTCACGCACTAATTGTTTGCCGGTTCTTACTAATATTCGGTTTCTTATGCTCGAGCTGCCTCATTAACTTGATTTTGCTAGTACAATGCAAATAAAATCGGATTGAAATTGAATAGCTACGCTGCTATTGTATTGTAAGCTTTTTATCGTTAGTCAGCGTAGGCGGCTCCCTCACCTTCTGCAGTTGTTATCTTAAGGATCATTTGAACCGCCTGTATCGACACCAAAACCGCAATCTTCTTCACACACCCTGATGTATAAATATCATTTGACTCATTTGTTTAAGAGTACTCACCCCATTAACTCACATCAAAGGGAAAGTTTTGTACTAAAATGTGTGAATAACCTATCATAGCTTAATAACCGGCAAGTGTCCTCTTAATATACAGCGATTAATTGATTTTATATGAGCTACCTTTGTCTGACAACATAAAAAATTCGACCTAAACGTAAGTTAAAACACAAAAACTCTATAAATGCCGGATTTCATGCGAAACGTGTTGTTACACTTGAGTGTAACAAAAACCTGTTACACTCAGACCTAGGTAACATAAAGCGCACATAGCCTATAGCAGGCGATGAATTACCAAGCTTATGGATAATTATTCATAATTAACCATAATAAAATTATAATTAGCGACAATTACCAAGATGCGAAGCGGAATTCGAAGCCAGGACCTTGGAATGTACAGCCAAGCACAGCCAGACGCCCTTTGCTCAGCGCAACGAAGAGAAGGCGAACGGGAGCGGGAGATGTGACTCGTGGCAGCCTGCCATACAAGGTGACCGCCGAGGCGCAGTTGGCTCACGAATAACAAAGTGCAGCTCCCCATGAGATCTCACGACGTCATGGGGCTGATCACAACGCAATAACGGATAGGGCACAGGGTGCACGAAGTCGCGACTTCGCACAACAGACAATAGATAGTGCGATAAATCTCCTCCTTTCAAGGTAGGGCACTACGTGAAATGGCGGAAGTCACCGCCGACATTTTGAGACACCTCCCGCATCAGATGAAGCTTCGTGCGATCGTCTGAAGACCATATGTCGTACAACAATGTATTTTCCTGGCTGTGAACATGCCAGGTTCGATCCGCATGACGAGGTTGAATTACTAGTATATAAAATCCGGAAACCACAATGTGCCCATAATCCTGTGAGCCGACTTCAACGTGGACGTCCGGGATCCCATTCTGCTTTACCAGCTTTTCGTAGAAGAGAGAAAAGAAAAACTACTTATGCACAGAGCGGCACGGAGCAATGTTTAATCTTGAAATACAGTATGTCGAGTGCAACTTTTTGTCTTGAATCACGCTGCACAAAGAACTTGTTGTTCCAGGAATGCATGCGCAAACAATTCAAGCTCGTTATGCGAAACCAACGTGGCATGTTGCATGGCGCAAAACCAACATGGCATGTCCACGACCAGGAGCGGAAGTTGTGTAGACATAGAGTTTACGAGATACGTAAGTCACTTTGACGTTATAACTTACGTAAATTACTTCACTTACCGCAGTTGCTCCTCTCAATCCAACAGCACAAAGAGCTCCAGGCGCCAAGGGCACCCAGAACCCACGGAAACTAGTCAATAAAGGCTATTTCTCACACACTACACTCCTGTGTAAATTAGAGCTTGTCTTGATCATTCTTATAAACCCAGTGAGCACATGAGTGTGGCACATCCGAAACAACCCAACGCTCCCCATATCCAAGCATAACTCATAACGTTCGTGTGACGGACACACGATCCCTTTCGAGCTACCTGGGTTTATCAGAATTATCAACACAATTTGTTTTTAATATATTTGTCTTAGTTTTGGTTCACATTTTTCTTAATTTGGACCGTGCTAAAAGAGTATCATATAAACCGGAACAATATATCGAAAAAAATAAAGGTTATTCCTTTTCAAGCGGTATTTATTATAAGCTATATATTAAAATAAAGGTTTTAAATTACTGAAATTTGAAAAATTAAGTTATATTTATACGAATGTTTTTTTATTTAAAAACATTTTTATATGAGTGTAGAAAACAAAAGAACGGTTATTATTTCTAAAAAAAATACGGAGCGTTCTTTGAGACAGTTTTCGTGTTTTTGATTGAGCTATTTATTACTACATGTAGCGATAAAATCAAGGTTCGCATTTCTCGGCCACACCGTCTTCATCAAAAATATCAAACGTGGACACAACAAATGTAGCTCTTTAATCCGAAGTCATATTAAATTACACATTTACTAAATATTATAGAACGCAAATTATGATATATTAACGATTAATGCAAAATGTAATAAACAATGCGTTTCAGGCCAAAAGAAAGCTTCAAGTATGCTTCTATTTGCGTTGATATTATCAAATGTTTAGGTAAGTATTATTGTTGTTTTTTTCTTTTCCAGGTCGTCTCTAAGAAGGTCTAGGACATCTGCACGCCTTCTCCGTGAAGACATACCTGCAAAAAGACCAGATTTTGCTAGGCTACATGCATTTGTATTGTCATGTATATCGTTCGCAAACATTGAAGCTAAGGCAACATCTTTCTCGTGTTGTCAACATGTCTAACAATCATCTCAAAAGCCAAGACCCCAAACATCGTTTCAAGAACGCCAAAAAAAAATGTTTCTCATTTCTCAGTATCTAAGAAGCTATACTAAACCCCGTTACAAAATAACGGGTCCTTTATAGTGCTCGTAGACGTCCCGCCCACGAGCACTAGAAAGATTGTTTGAAAGTGTATGAACATTATTTTTAGCACGCTTAGTCATAGCTCTTAACAGTTGTGCGTAACTGCGTCTGCCCTGGTTCATCATGGACTATGGTGAATCTAACAATAACAACGCTTTCGTGCCGAAGTCAATATTGAATTCGAAGGAACATCAAGAGAAACCATCCCGATCGATGACTCTGCATTCACTGCCCACTCCTATGATAGAGCGCCAGCTGTTAGTGCCATTTCCGGCGAAATCCGGTGTCATCCGTACGCAAAACCCACGTGATTGCTGGGCCCGCGCTGCCACATCGCCTCCGCTCTATTGCTCTCTCCCTATCCCCGTCGCCCCTCGCACAACCACGTCATCTATGGCAAGACGCGCTATCCCTTCCTCTCCCCCCCCCTTCTTTTTGCCGCCGCCCACAGAGCAGCAGCTCTGAAAGCGCAGCGCCGAGACTTTGGGATTTTAATAGACCTATTGCTATATTACCCAAGCATCAGGGAGAATGCAGGGATTGGTGTTCCTCGCGCCGCACGTGCTGGCCTCAGCAATAGTAAATTTTCTAAAGCAAAAACCTAAAACAAATTGTATCTTGCACGCGCGTTCGTCAACGCTGTATTTTGGTTATTTACTTCGAATTATTTTATACGGGGAAGGCGTGCGCGTGTGGCGCGTGGAACACCAATCCCTGCATTCTCCTTGATGCTTGGGTAATATTGCAAATGGTCTATTGGTTGTCCGTTGCGTCTAGCACATCTCCTCCAAGTATTCTAGTAAAAGCGAATCTCCTAAACAAATATCTTAAAGTAGCTCGACTAAACACAAATCTTCCAAAGTGCCTTTTTCTTCAACGCAACAGCTGCCGCTACCAATCGCAGCCCAATTTAAATGGTCGTTTTTAATTTTTATTACACTTATCTGAATTGAACTTCGATCAGCCGCTAAAAAACGAATGTCATACCTTTGTAAAAGGAAGTGTTTTACACGAAACTTCGCGGACAAGCCAAATGTATATGAGGATAAAGGTTTGCATATAACAAGGCCACTAAATGTAAATAAAAATATTTGGTTATACTTAATTTTCAGTTGCTTCTGGGTTTATTTTTCTACGAACTCGGATGCCCTTCATAGCGGTACATTTCTTTCCCAAAATATGTTATTTTAATATTCGGTTGGAGAAAAAAACACGGCATTTATTGTGACCTACGTTCACGAAAGGAGGACACGGGCATGGGATTCTTTAACATCCAGGAGACATGGGCGCGACCCGAATACTTGAAAAATGTCCCGGTACTGATAAGAGAAATGCGACCTCGCGGACAGTTCAGGTTAACCTGAACTGTCCGCGAGGTTGCACAGTTCAACCCGATTAAGTTGAACTGTGCGGTTAAACACAACATAAAGCTTCAGAAAAAGATCGCTTCCAGTGAAGCTTATTGTTTTTTAATGCGATAGCATTTTTTTTCTGTGGCGAATATGATACGCATGACAACACCATAGACGGGTCAACTTTCAACGAACAACTAAATTAAGAAATAAGCCGGCCATGCATGCATAAATTAACAGGCAGATTAATGGAACAATTTTGCCTTTCAATTCAGCGGGCGTATAACATATCGAGTAAAACCCGCGGCACTAAAAAGTATAACGCAAATACAGTGCCTAAAAAAGAGCCGATATTTTACAACTTTGAAACCATTCGTTCCTTATAGTATAAATGAGGAACGTTCGTCATACTGTGAGCATATTATCATCGCATGCATATAATAGGTGGCCCAAAGTGAACCTATCAGTTCTGTTTGACATCCTGTATTAGTGCTTCTCCTTTTCTGTGCTACTCTCTACCTCAAATAAGTTACAAAGTTAGTCGATGCTGGTAGAGGGAACCTGAAAAGTAACCTCATAAGATGTTCTTTTCACGCCTCTAGCGGAGTAATTAGCGCACTCTCCTGTTTAACACTTCCACGACTTTGCGCACTCAACGCCATCATTTGAAAGAGAGAGAGAGAAAGGAAAGAGATGGCGTTAAAGAAAGGGAAAAACGTCGCGCTCTCCGTTCGGAATGACGAGCAAGGGACAGAGAATATGGAAGAAGGCGAAGGAAAGCGACCAAACCAAGTACATCGGAAGGGAATACTGCCGCTTGCGTGGCGTTATTCGCGACGTACGCGGCTGTCACGAGGAGGAACGGAGTTCGAACCCCACTGGGCCCCGATCTTTATTTTAGTAATCAGTTCTCTTCTGGAAACTTTCACCTCATTCTTGGCTGCGATCGAGTCTACTAACTCGGAACACACATAAAGTACGCTGCGTAAAAAAAGCGATAAGGCACTGCTTTAAGACGATCACCACTCCGTGGACGACGCAGGGTGCTCGGTACCTCCTGTCTTAGTTTGGATAGGCATAAACTCGCCTCACTTAGAATTTTATGTTTTTAGTTTTACACTTACTTTTTTTTCGTGATATACATGTGAAGGTGCGGCCGAGGGCGTTCGTCGACAGTCTTCCTTATATGGGTAACTTTCACCCACGTTCATAGCCCCTGAACATGGTGGTCGACCAACGTCCTCGGCGAGGACTTCTAATTCAAACGAATCAAGACAAGAAAGGATAACCAACGATAAACCACGAGACGCACAACTTAAGAAGACGACGGCGAGACACAATGACGAAAATGGACGAAGGCTACAACAAGCGAAGACAACAAACGACTGAAGACGGCAACAAACGACAACCTACAATAACTTTCGACGACGACTTAGGACGTCAACCTTTGACGACGACCTACGACAATGACCTACGACGACCACGACCTACGACGACGATTTACCACAACAACCTACAGCAACCTACGACGACAACTTATGACGACAACCTACGACGACCTCCTACGATGACGGTCGATGACGAAGAAGAACGACGACAACGAAGGCGACTATGAGGGCGAATTGCGACAACCAGTGCTGACGGCGAACGACCACAAGCGCGAACTTCTCATAAACTCTGAGATTATCAATACATTTTGTTATGGGATTTCATTAGATTTTCATTTTGGCTGTTTTTGATAAGCAGCGGGCCGCTGCTCGCTAGAGGGTGCAATGCCGCTTGCGTGGCGAAGTTGGCAACGTAGGCGGCTGACTCGAGGACGAACATAGCTTGAAGCTCGCTGGGCCGGATCTTCATTTTATTTATCTGTACTCTTCTGGAAAGTTCCAGACAATTCTCGGCTGTGATGGAATGTTCTGGTTCGGAACATTCCTGAACGTACCGCGTGTATAAAAGCAGCGGTAACGCGCCGCCTCGGGACAATCATTTTTCTATCACCGACGCAGGATATTCGATACCTTCTGTTTCAGTTTGTAGGCACACATTCGCCTGTATTTCACATTCGTTCTTTTTTTATAAGTCCTACGTGTTTCTATTTTTTTCGTTCGTGGCAATGCGTCTTACAAATGTCCTTCACGCCGACAAAATTCGTGTAGTTGGAACGGCTGGATCTGCGCATCCTTGGTGTTTTTCTTTTTCGTTCGAATTGCGAGGAGTGGCTTCTACTATCTATCGTCGTGGAAATCTATAGAGACAGAGGAGACAGCAGTCTATGCGCTTTTGGCGAATCCGGTATCACCGTGTGTCGGCTCGTGCGAGCCCTCTCCCTCTTCCTCACACGGCGCAATGCGCATACGTCAAAGTGCACACACTGATAGGGGAGGATTTGGTACGGTAAGTGCACTCTCTAATGCAGAATAAACAGAGTAGAATGCATTCTCCCAGTAAAGTATCTGACTAACATTTGCCGAAACCGGAAAGGGAAAAGGTAAGTAACACGTGAGAGGGTAAAAAGTACAGAAAACGAGCAGAATAACAAGTTTTGGCAGGCTCAATTGTGTCAAAGACCGATTACAAATGCCGACCTTTTTCTTTCCTGTCATAGAACCGCATTCTCTTCCGTCTGGTTTCATTACGTAATCAGAAACGTCGTTTGAGTCTTGGTAGCGGCATGGTAACCTGCAGCTCCTTGATATTCGACTGGTGTTGTATTGCTTCTGTAACAAATAAATTTCAGCACGTCAGTGCACGCCACACCACTTTCAGAGCGCGATACAAAGGCTGCCATAATTCCCGTTTAAGCTTCTAATAATAAAAATCCGATTACGCGAGCAAAAACAAAATGTTCAAAATTGTTTGAGTTCTAAGTGAAACTAGCCGCACTTAAGTACTCTAGGAGCGGCGAAGAAAGTTATTTGGTGAAATGGCTGTTTTTAGCGAGAATTAAAAAAAGAAACAGGCAGAGCTACGTCTCTTGAGGAGAATCGGCTGGAGCGCTAGGTGCTTTCTCCCGCCGAAGCTAGTTACGTAACCTCGAAATTCTTCTTTCGGGTGGGCTAACCGCCTGAAGAGACACTCGCATTGATCAGCAAATCGATCCTGGATAGCACCCTTTCAACGAAAAGAGCAATCACGTGACCGCATTAAGTTTGATAACAACGGCACCGTCTTGCATTTTTCCTAATCTGATTCGCCAATCAAATTTGCAATTTTGCAACTATTGCTAAATTACTGATGATTTTTCTGCGTTGTAATCATCTATGAACTTAAAGTCGAGAGAGGGAGTAGCGTTTTATTACAAAATCTAGAGACAGAACCGAAGCTTGTGTTGCATGTTCCCAGTTCAAGATAAAATCGATGAGCGGAGCATAAATCGACTCCCCGTCGACTGGATGAGTGTTCAAAGTACTTGCTAGGGAGGGCGTAGCACGATTTCCCCGCGTGCAGATTCCCCGTCGCAAAAGCCCCGCGTCATTAGCCCCGCGTTTCGAAAATCCCACGTTCAATTACCCCGTTCCGTATTACTCCCATGCCAAAAGCCCCGTCCTTACTGCCCCCGTCCCACCCTCTTCGCGCTTCAACCAGCCTTGTTCTATGTCTTTACCTAATCCATTGAGGGTCTCCAAATGCCCTTTTAAGTGAAATAAATAACAAAATAGGGTTAACTAGCCGCAGAAAAACTTTGAATGACGTACTACAAGTGGGTAATTGCATAAATCTGCATAAACAGCGATGCACGCTGCTGTCAAAGAGGTATATCAGACGTAGGATTATAGACATTATCTTACTAGATGGATGCAAATATTTTTAGGACGACGTAAGAATGGAAGCGGTGTTTGGTGCTGTATATGTAATAAGTACGGCGCCATGAGCTGCGGGTTAACAGTTTTGACAGAACCGTCGGAACTGTGAATCCGCGCGTACTGGAGTCGATGAAAACTTTGGTTCGATGCTTATTCATATAAACTGTAACTTTAAATGTTTTGCGAGTGACTGATATGTTATGTTTGTTCTCACTTCTAACGTCACAAGACGTGAATGCGTAATGCGTACGCCTGAAGAACAGGAAGCTTTATCCAATTATTCCTTACTTGAGTCCCGGGTAGGGCGTGATTGTTGCACAAGCTCGCGTGCACACTTACTGTCTCTTAGTTAAAAGCAGAATGCTCCGCCCTCCCGCTGGGGACCCGGCCACCTGACACAGGGGACTCGCGTCATGGGCTTCTGACACTGGGGCTTTTGAAAGCGGGGCAAAAAGGCCGGGGCGTTTGCCGCGGGGCATTTGACACGGGGCTTTTGACATCGGGTGCTTTCGTGCACCACCCGCTAGGGGGCGTCTAATTATTGTGCATTATTGGTGTTGCTGAATCACTCCAGCAGTTACGCCCCTGATGCCTACGATTAAAATACATCACACAAATAGTAACACTACAATTCGCTTCGAAGTACTGTTCGTCTTTGGTAATGTAATCATATACAGTCATGTCTCGTTAGTATGGCCTTTCCTAATATGGACATTATGGACGAAATTTTTGGGGACCAATCATTCGTCAGGCAATTCTGCTCCGCTAACATAGAAATCCGCAGTCCGGAATTTCGACATGTATTTGGGGGGGGGGGGATAACAGTATAAGTACAGGAATTTTTGTCTCGTTATTATGGACGCCAGTATTTCAGCTTCAACATGAAAGGTCCAAAAACGCCCCCAAGATATTAGTGAACCCAAGAGGTCACAGTGTGCACCCGGATGATCGTTGCCGGTTTTGCGATAAGAGCTGCTCACCAAGAGATAGACTTTTGTTTTTTTCTTTCAGGTAAAATGGGTCATTACCTATTGCAGTTTATTGGTGCTTGAGATCGTGCATGACCTACACCAGGGAAAAAGAAGAATGCTCTCTAAAGCAGCTGGGCCCCTCACTGCAGGCCTCATCACTGTTTGGGAAATGGGAGAGAGCCTCTGGACCCACAAAGTTAATTTCTCCTAGATAAGGCTATGATGGAATAGGGGGAATCTTGTCCTTGAGGCGGTTCAGAGCTAGAGTACACTTATATCATAAGCATTTCATTGGCATAAAAGGTGACGCCGGACGCATCTCTGGTCACTTGGAATCAGAGTGTCGAACTGGAACCGAACCGGAGCGAAAACCGGAACCGAACCATTATTTTTAGCCGAACCGGAATTGAACCGAAACTGAGCCGGAAAAACGTTTAACGATAAACGGTTCACGGTAATTTTTTTCTCTAGCTTGATTTGAGAATAAAAAATTGGCAGCTTTATTTCTATGTATTGATCAAATCGTCATATACGAAATTGTGAGTTTTTGTACCGTTTTAGTATGGACGCTATGATTAATCACGTGTCACGTGGCATCGTGACGTCATAATTTCATTTCATTTCATTTCATTTCGATGAATGTAAAGAATGTATGTATGTTTCGATGAATGTAAAGATATGCTGTTAAGTAATGTCACGTCGCAGTAAGTCACGTGACTTACTGCGACAAGTCGATCTAAATTGAGAACGCCACAAGATGTATAAGCGTTGTTGACACCGTGACGTCACATGACATCACGACTTCGCACCGTGAGTCACATGACACCGTACGTACTTGTTTGTCATGAGCCCGAGTCCAGCGCTCAGGTTCATCATAACCAACATCGCCAAAGATTCGGGTAATGACTCGTGCTCAATGCAAGGTAAGAACAGTCGAACTCTAAAGCCCGGTTCACACAATTGCGTTTGACTGCGTTTGACTGCGTTGCGGCGGCGAGAAACCAGGACATCCCTGCTGCTTACATCGCGTGCCACGATGATTCCTTGAATTGGATTCCACGCCTCATACGAAGCACAGATGTGCCGGTGACTCGCTTTCGGTTCTCGCCGCAACGCAGTCAAACGCACTCAAACGCAAGTGTCTGAACCGGCCTTAACTATGTCTGAAGCTCAGCCCATGCTCTCGGCTCTGCCAACCCCAGCGCGTGACTATGATGAACACTGACAGTATTCGCGGTGATAAGCTTCCGGTTTCGCCATCTAATGGAAGCGCGGCACGACCCAAAGTGGGGACGCCACCGTCGCTTCTCCGAGCTGAATGGGCTTTCGTTCAGTTTCGTAGTCTCGCTAATAACTTTTCATTTTGTCTTTTTTTTTCGATAACATATTCTTGAATTTGTCGCGTACGATTACAAATTCTGCGTCTGGCAGGTCTTCATCCCACACTTCAATGCTGCTAACTGAGAATGTTCTTCTTTTTTTTTTTTTGTCCTGGGGCAAACAAAGGTGAAGACGTTCATTTTTAACTCGCTAATGTTTTACGTTTCCATTTTTGTTTCTGACTTCAACTGACAGTTTTAGAAATATTCCTTGTCCCACTTTCTTGGATAACAATCAAAGGCACCATTGTTGTCTTGGATTTTTCCCTTGAGATAAACATATTTTCTAACCCGATTGTTGCATCTTAAAAAATCAGGAGCAGTCCAGTACCCATTGGCTTTTATACACATCCTGGACTTTGCGAGGCTTAATAAAATCACTAGCAGCACCATGTTTATAATTTCAGTAATTACAGAGAAGAAGTGAATCCTCCCAGCATATAAATTGGAGAGGACTGAGTCTTTACCGAGGTAATGCAAAAAATTAATATTTTCATTCTGAAGACGCACATTATTTAAAGACCTACTTCGAATAAAAAATTATAAACAAAACATTAAACACAATTAAAATTAGAAGAAGACAAAATAAACATACGTGAGGTTCTAGGGGACATCATTCTGTCAAATTATCCTTATCAACGAGTCATTTTGTGAAAATCGTGCATTTAAATTAACAAGTTTGATCGACAGCTATCGCTTCAATGAGAGCCATTTGGGACATTGCAGAGATGTAGCTGCTTATGTGATGACCATAATGACAATATTATTAAAAAGAGAGGAGATGTAGCATTCCTTAATATCTAACCTGCGAGTGAAGAAAGTGCTTTCGTGGTCCAGTTATAATTATTGTCAATAAAACGCAGCTAGCCGATCAGAGCCACTATTTTGGGGCGTCATATGACATTTTGTCTTGCTGCCCATAAGCCGTCAAAAGTAATGAGCGCTCGTAGTATTGAGTATAAACGTTCAGCAACGCGCCTTTTATTACACACACACACAAAAAAAGATCCCCAATGACGTCTACCTGTACGCGAAATAGTGAAACATCCAGCATAGGTTACTTTTTTTTCTCACGATAACAACACGACGACCCAGCTACTACACCGTGAGGAAGGCAAGGCTTGTTAAAATGTGAGATCCTCGGATCTCAATTTGATGAACAGACACAGGAGCGTTCTTTCGTTTCGGGCATTATAAAAAGGACTGTTCATTCTTTCAAATTTGCAGCGCGACAGGTGACACGAACGACACATGAAAAAGAAATTCGGGTGCGGGGGAAAAGGAAAGGTGGATTATCGGATTATTGCTGGCGCCGAGTCCCGCCAGTGGAATCTGTACGGAGAACGAAACAGACACTCGCGAACAAAAGCTGAACAGACTACAAAATACAACATGATTCGTCGTGAAAGCATCTAATAAGTGGTTCGAGCACACCATCGCGCTCGCCCAATCCTTTTTGCCCTGTTTTGATACAATCTCTTTTTGCCCAGTTGTTTTTCTCTCGGATATGGTTTGAAACTTCTACCTTTATCGGTCGCGTATGTTGTGTCCCCGCTGAGAGAACAATACCAAACCACGGCGCCGCGTCCGAAAGCAAGCAATCAGGCCGTGCCGCTATGGCGCGCGATATAAACAAACCGGGCAGACTCACATTCTGTGTATCACGTGACATTCACGTGCGGCTCAGTGGCGCCCCCTAGTGTGGTTCTCGCCGCAAATATAATTAGCGTCAGATCACGTGGCCGCTTGTTTTACTTTCGAGTAGAAAAACAAAAAACTGTTTCTTTCCTTTTTCTATTTTTTGTGTCTGCCATCGCGCGGAGGGGAAAACTAATGAGTATTTTTGCAAGTTATCAACGTCAGGAATTAGTTTATAGCGGTATTTACTCAACGTGCTAAGTTATTGCACGTCCCGGACATTTTACATGTACACATCGTTGAGGCACCCAGACGTGTTTTCCTTGTTGCTAAACTGCCTTAGAAAGTTGTCCCCGATAATAGGAGCATTGAAAGGACTAACTTATTAATACGACGTTTCATGGTACTACGAGTCTGTACTGGAGGGATACCTGAAAAGAAAGATCCTAGTGGCTTCAGAGGGACAGCCGAACGTTGGCAGATGCACTAAGTCTCACTGGAGTGTCGTTCTCTTGTTCTTCGCCAAGTTTCAATACCGCCCCCCCCCCCCCCTTCTTTTTCGTTGCTCCTTCCGTTAACACTTTTTATTTCTGAGCGACTTCATACTCCGTTTGGAGGTGTTATTGGCAGAGAGAAACTAAAGCCCCTCTATTCTGGGAAAAGTGGCGCCATTCATTGTTGTAGGAATGCTCGATGCATGTGCCGCGCGCCACTTCTGGGAAATTCATGGCGTCTGAAATCTAGCTCAGTGCTGCTGCGCTGTGCCGCCATGATCTTCCCAAGGGCTGCACGTTGCACGTGCCTCGTGCATCGCCGAACCTTGCGCTACTTTTGAAACATGAAGGGGCTTTAGGAGAAACCAGCTTCAAACCCAGCGAGTGTGCTCGAAAAGCGCATTGTTATATTTGGATGACGATGCCGAGGGGTTGTTGAGTCTTGGAAAGGCGCGCACACGGTTCCACTTGGAACCGTGCGTGCGAGCGTGGCGGTAGCTATAGTCTATTTCACCTTATGATGTACCGCAGGAAAGGCTACAAGCGCGAGCTCCTTGCTCTAGGGCACATCTCGGCGGCACAAGCTCTCGTGCGTTAAGAGTAGCTCCCAACGCTATGAGCTCGCGCTTCTAGCCTTGTCTGCGGTACAACATAAGGTGAAACGGAGTATAGAAGAGCGAGTTTTATGCTTTCAGCGTCTCCCCCGAGCACGTGTGCTCGTGCACGGCGAGCATTGGTCAGGCAACATGCACGTGTCTGTAGCTTCGGCGTCGCTCGCACATGAAGTGAAACAAACTCTGCGACGAGAAACTTACGGAGAGGAGGAGACGAGAGAGCGAGGGGACGTCAGAACTCGGAGCTCTGGTTCCGGAAACCCGGTCAGCGTGACTCCCCACCTGCATTGTGCATTTGGAGTTCACCGGCTTTTCTTGGAAGGTTTTACTTTATTTGCCTGTTTAGGATGCTTACCCTTTGTGTGTTATCTTCCACTGTGAGAACCAGGGAATACCAAGGCCCATAGCCTGCTCGGCCTTCGCAGGAAACGAACGAAGAGAGCGAACGTCAAGCAGCACGCGACGCGGGCAGTTCGACGTTCTTGGAGGACTATTTCCGTGGAGATAATCTCCAAAAAGCCTTCCAGGCTATGTTCCGGGACTTCGCGAAAAATCGCTGATAGGGTCGGTCCGGGGTGTGAGGACGGAATAAGCACGTTCGTTCTTTTGCTTTGCAGCTGTGCAAAAAAAGCGGCTCTCTTCAAAACGTGCCCCAAAACACGTCGGATTCCGTCCGATCGTCGTGAAGTGACTATTGTTGACACTGTATGTTGGAAGTGCTGTGTTATTTGAGACATTTCTCAAATCCTGTTTGGATAATGCGGCACCGTCGGGTGCGTACAATATATGTTGTTCGATTGATGAGACTCGTTGAATTTCATGGTGTGAGCGGGGAATACCCATGCAGTTCGGCTATCCTGTGTGGTCAAATATTTTCGACGGTTAAGACCTTTGTAGATTGACACAGCTGAGTGTATGGTGCCGTAAAAAAATCAACATAATATGAAACACAAATTCCCGTTGCATTTGTTCTGTCGCGCACAGACTCACCAAAAAGCTTTTGTTCTTTGTTTTTGTACCCAAACATAGTACAGTGCATTCTTAACAGCCCCCAGAAAATCTATTCGCCATAGAACACAAAATAAAAAAATAGAACGCGTCAATTTAGCCTCCACTAGCGTCCGGAAGTACGCCTACGCGGGAAAATATTTCCACTAAATTTAGCAGAAGAATTTACCCGCTAAATTTACCGGAAAATTTCCCCGCTAAATTTTGAGAAAACGTTTTCTGCCAAATTTAGATACAAAATTTCACCGTTAAATTTTGCGGAAAAAATTTACCCGCTAAATTTAGTGGAAAAATTCCCCTCTAAATTGAGCGAAAAAACGTCCGGACAAATTTAGCAAAATAATTTTCCGCCAAATTTAGCGAAAAAAAATTTACCCTCGTGACGTCACACGTGACGTCATGTGTGAAGTTCAAGGTACTTCTCGCTCGGCGAACCTTCGAACGTGTGGCGGAATTCTACGAAGACAGCTCTCTGTTCAATGTTGGCCAGCTCCTATACAAAAATTTCAAATAGTTGAGAAAAAGAGTTGTACGGTAGTTTCTTTTGTTTTTATCTTACACAGTGTAGAAGCGACACAAACTTTTAGTCAGTTCGTTAAGATAAAATAATACATCCTTAAATACTGCATCCACGCTGCGCTAGATGGAGCAAGCTTGTTTTCAGTTTCTGCGACTGCGCATCAGGATAGAACTTCAGTCCAACCATAGCCGTGGTCCAACGTATATCGAACGTCGTGTTGAAAGTTTGAAAAAGTCGAACCTGCACGTGAGCTTGACACTCGGCAGGTCGGCAACGTTCCTATAGACCAGCTCAACTCTATGGGGTCACGCGACTGGGGTGGCGCTGCTCTCGGCACTGCGCAGGCGCAATCCCTTAATCTCGCGCTAATTTGGTTTCCGCGCACGCGCACTACGGACGCCTGGTCTGGACAAACGCGCGCTTGATTGTAAACAAAACATGTTAGTGTGTATATAGTTGAGCGACAATCTTCAGGCGCGGCCACAACAGCGGAGAAAGCTCCACTGTTTTGGCCCCGGCCACGTCCCTTGGCCGAGCTGTCTCTTCAAACGGGCGCCGCCAGTGACGACTGGTGCCATCTATGAGGCGCAGTGTCAAGTGGCCGGCCTATGTCTGCTATCGATTGGGGACACTGACCTGTCACTTGAAATCCGCGCGTGGGTAGTTCAACGTTTGATTCTGGTATCGTGATGGAATTACATTTTCGCGTCCTGACTTCGCCGCTTTAGGTATACCTTCGAGCAGTGTTTTGCCAAATAATCAACAAAGAGTATTTAAGATGAACTACTAAATACCCTTTGACAATGTATTTAGAGGAGTATTTAAATTACATTTACTACGGACTATCCTAAGTAGAGTACAAGTACTTTGTAAAAGTAATTTAATTACATTCGAAGATAATCGGCAAGTAGATTGCAAGTTGGTAATATAATAAAAAAGAGTCAAAAGCTTTTCTTATGATGACTTCCATAAAAATCGCATTCTCCTGTGGTCATTATGGCGTTCGAGAAGCGACTTAGCTGCTGCAATCGACGTTTGCATTGAAATATTGCAGGACATGCAACATAATGGGTAACGAAATATTTAGAGAAAAAAAAACAAGGCGGACTTGCGTATTGTAGGCATGGCAACTGGCGTGCTTTACTTCGCCGGCAGGTTCGGCTTCTAACGCATTCCGTAATAGGTTAGAAATATGCCTTGACGCCATTCGGCAGACTTGGCACATAGCCCGGCTTTGCATATCTCTAACAGCCGAACTAAAGTCGATCAGGCAGCTAGACATGATGACATGTACGCACGTAAATGACAAACGTGCACAATATAAAAAAAATATCCGCTAAAAAACAAACACCAGCCCTTGTATTGCCTGATCAACGACCAAGAGCGAGTATTTTGTCTCCCCATCCAACTGCGAGGAGAAGCGCCTGTATCTTCAAACTGTCCAAAGAATATTAGAAAGGTCAAGAGGGAAATACATGTAACGTAAGAGAATGATTACGATAGCGATTCAATCCCTGGCTTCATTTGGCGGAAAATTGGGTGGGAGGATTCTGAGAAATAAACAATGTGCACATTGTTTCATTCTTGCACATCCGGAAGCAGAGAAAATAAACACTTTTGAACGAGCTTAGGAGGCAAAGTTAAGCCACAATAAGCCACAATAGGCACACAAAGGGCTTTGGGGAAGCCCAATTTCGACAGTCTTGGGTAAGTTACTTTTAAAAAGTAATTCGTTACAGTTACAGTTACTTTCAGAAAAAAGTAGCGAAGTTACCATTACAGTTATCGCAACAAAAGACTAACTCATTATAGTTACAGTTACTTTTAAAAAGTAACGACGTTACTTTTCAGTTACTTTTCTACAACTCAAAACAAATTAAGAAAAACTAGAAAACGCCCCTCGCCAAGTTTTATTACATAAAATTAAAATGTACGTTTTTTACGCTTTTGTTAGCAACCACCTTAACCAGAGCGAAATACTCTCTGTACGCCGGCCATGGTAGTTCTTCTTTGTTCTCATCAACATCCCTATCCTTGGTAGCACTAGCACATTGCTGGCTCGTCGGCGGTTGCGCTGAGTTTATTGAGTCCCTGGACATATTTCAGTTCGTAAGCCAGAAACAAACCCCGTGCAAACAGCAGTAAATTTTGCCTCGACTGTTGACACCACGCCGGAGTAGTGACGCAAATCAAAATACGAAGCATGCGCAGTACACTCCTCGTGTATCGATGTTTCACGGTTGATTCATTCGATTAAAAAGCGTTTGCGCAGAAAAAAGGAAAAAAAAACGCAACATAGATATATCTTCAAGGTACTAAAATGTAAGTGTTGAGTCACAAAGCACAAGCCCGTTTAAAAGATACTTAATTTTTTTTCATCAAATCTACACGTGGCTATATTCGAGTAGTGACTCGCGAGAAAGAACGTATTTGCAAGTTGTGCGAGGCCAACTTGACACTCGAAATGTCGGAACAGACGATTTGAAAAGTGTAAGGGATAGCTAGATTGTACTCGTTCAATGATATATTATTCATAAAAAAACTGGAAAGTAACGGCAAAAGTAACGTCGCTACTTTCATCGTTACCTAAGAAAAAGTAATAGTACCACAGTTGCAAGTTACATTTTTAAAAAGCAACTCGTTACAGTTACAAGTTACCAAAAGGAACAAAGTTACAGTAACACGTTACTAGTAACGCGTTACTACTTAAGACTGAATTTAGGTAACTGCAGCTCAATAAGCCAGAAGGATCTAACTTGCTTGGCTAAGGGAGTGTTTGCGCTCTCTTGAAAACGAGCTCGCGTCTTTTCATGCAGAACCCCATGAACCGGCGATTTCGGAAAATGGTCCATTGTTACCGTATTGAGCGTTACCGTCACAATATTTCCCTGACGGAACCACTCTAGTTTCAGACAAAATGCGTAAAATCTGGATGATGTCATTAGCACTTTAATTGCTCCAAGTGTCACGTGCTACTCAAAGACAACGTGAAAAAAAATTGCGACAAAGAGGACACATAATGGCCGGCGTGCTTGGGACTATCCACTTGGTCTTTTGTTTGCATTCGAAGGCTGCGTTTTGCTCGTGCCTTGTTTCTTGTCTCGACTTTGGTCGCTTGCCTCCAAGTACGCAATCGGTTCAGCTTTGCCCTGGAGTCTGACGATCCCTAGTTCCGTAGATTTTGCAGGCGACAAATATTTTCGGAGGCTGAAAAATGTATTTGAGTTACTGAGCACAAGACAGCGAAGAATGTAATTAAGATGGAGTAGCAAATACTCTAGACAAAATGTATCTGCAAGATACCGAAATACTACCAAACGTATTTGAAATACAGTATCTTGAGTAGAGTATTTGAGATAGGCACAAGTCTGCCTTCCAGCGACGATTCAGCGATCTGAGATAATGCACAACAACGATATATAAAAAAGAGCATTTTCGAGGGCAGACTCGATAGCTCCTGTAAGCGCAATTGCTGCAGAAAACATAAATCAGAATAGCACAAAAGAAAGTTAAAATTTAAAGCAATGCCTGAGAACAATCAAGTTTGCGAAACTCTGAAACCGGAAGTTCGGCAATGCGGAACGTTCACCGGCCCCTGTTTCTTCGTTGTATACTCCATATAACGTATCATTAAGCCCACTCACGCGTATGAGCGCGCTACTAATTGGAAGTTAGTCAGGGTGGTGGTTTTGTAACTTTCTAATCGTGATGTCGTTCTCTATAGGTAACATTTTGATTACTGATTAAAGCTAACGTGTTGTAACTATAGAATACTAAAAATTGAAATAATCAAAACGCGGGGGACATTCACGGTCAGCCACACTCTGAAAGTGTGTGGTTGTCCTTGAACGTAATCCGTGTTTTTCTTCTTTCTTTACTTAAAGTATATTTGATATTGCGTGTTCCCTTTAAGAGCAATGGTTTCCTTCAGTGCTTTGGGTCCTAGCTCGCACATTGCTAATGGTTACATAAGTCTGTTATATAGAGCGTCAAAGGCAAACCAAAACATCGAAGCTCCCGGTCCCTCTCTGGGGCCGAAAAGGCAGTCCGAGGTTACTTCATTTCTGGTTGTCCGCAAGGCTTGGTCGTTACGACTCTAGAACTAGAAAGCAATGATTATTTCTTATATAAAATCTTTATGGGCTAGCATACATACACCAAGTTCTACAAATATTTACGTAATAGAACCAATTAATTTTAAAATTTTGGAATTCACACATTGACCATGCAACTATTACAAGAAAGGTAACCGTCAGAAGTTTCTCCTCAAGTCTTATCTTTTGTTCTCAATCAACTGTTAGAAAACAGTCACATGGCATAGATTCTAACCGCATAGTTAGTTCTTTCTTTTTTTTTCTTCTTTTGACGTGGCGTAAATGTTTTAAATGTAGCAAATGCGCGGCGCCGTGGAGTGACTCTGTGAGAGTGCCGCGTTGCTTGTGAACGATCAAAGTCAGCTACATTTAGCTGTTCAAGGTTTATCGCCAATGTCCTCTTCTTCGAAAGAAGAGGGTGACGGCACATTTATAGATATAACCGCCTAGATGTCGCGAGAGGAGGACGTGTGCGTCGCCTGCTCCGGGAAACTCTTTGGCAGGCAACAATATCTAGAATGCTGCGGCGACTGTGACCAACGGTTTCATCGTAAATGTATCAATGCAGTCGCGGAAGATTACGACGTGCTGATGGCAAGCGGACGGAGCAAATAGAAATGCAAAACTTGCACTCGGCGGCGAAATTCGGTAAGCGACACGCCCCCTCTTCCACAGAAGCTGGCGCCAAGGTACCAACGGCACCGGCAGTGGCTTACAACGCGAATACCGAAGACAAACTTCTCGGCCTTGTGGAATATTGCTGCTCGCGAGAGTAGACAAGCTCTCAGCGTTGGTATCATCTTAAGGGGAAGTGATAGCTGCGCTCCGTGACGAAAATGGCGAGCTACGAGCCAAGACGAATATGACGTTGGACGCCGTGAACCAACCTCATGCTGTTTTCATAAAACCCCTACTGTGCCCCCTCCAGGAAAACAATAAACTACGTTCGCCGGCGCTCTGCAGAAACCTGCAGAACTGGGCAAGTTGGCCGGCACTGTCCAATTAATGTTCCATGGCGCAAGGAAGTGGTACGTACGACGACAGCTTTGCATCCTGGTGCTAGTACTACATCCCACAGCACGAAAGGCCGACGGATCGACGCCAACGACGCCACGATAGATGAAGACAACGATGGTTACCAAGAAGTTAGACAGAAGAAGAGTGCCATGAGACCCGGCAAAGGCAAGTCGTCCACCATCTCAAGCGCCAAACGTTCACAGAGGGCTCTGTTTGTAACTCGCCTTCACCCGGATACATCCTCTGAAAATGTTTGTGAACTGTTGACGTCGGTTGCAGACGTTACCTGTTTCGTGTGCACAAGGTTGCGAAGTAAGTTCGACACTTATTCTTCCTTCCCCATTGCTATAGACGATGACAAGCTGGACGCCATCAGCGACGCTGAACTTCACCTGAGAATTGTCTATTCCGGCCGTTTTAGGGTCCCCTAAAGGACAGCATGCGTTTCGACCAAACGAGAAATCAACCTATGAACGGCGATGGACAAAGCAATCAGAGTGTCCTTGTATTACCAGAATGCACGTAGCATACGCTGGAGGGCTACAAAGGTCGTGGAAAATTGCATCGCTTCAAACTACGACATATAGTGTATTACTGAGACATGGTTGCGGGAAGATATTTCTAGTACCGAATATTTTCCATCCCAGTATCTATTCTATCGCGCGGACAGAGATTATAAAATGTGTAACCAAATTCACGGGAGTGGTGCTCTGATAGCAGTCCGAAGCGATCTTTAATCATATCGCAGAACTGATACGGAAACGTATAGGGAATCTGTGTGGGTTGAAATTATTCTTCACGAACAACCGAAAATTCGTCTGGGAAATTATTATTTCCCTCCGCAATGCGACTTTTCCACCTTTAGTTCTTGCATTGATGACACTTTGAACAGGATAGACTCCGCAAAGTACCTTTTTTTTATATTAAGGGCGATTTCAACTTGCCTGGCGTGAACTGGGACACTGGTATTATAAACTCGTGCAAGTCAGAGGCGCGAAAGAACGCAATTGTTTTATCTCAGCTCACGAACTACTAGCAACTATACCAAAAAATGAAAGCCGTTTACAACTCCCTGTAACGCCGAATTAGAGCGCAGCTCTTGAGGAGGAGGAGGGAAGGGTACTGAGGGGAAGGTATACCCTGCCTCCCTCCTCCTCATCCTGTCTGCTACTCCTCCTCCGAGCGGCGTCGCCTCACGAGGGTCATGTGACGCCACCGGGGTCACGTGACCCCCGTGAGGTCACGTGACCCCGGTGACGTCACAGTGACCCCGGTGACGTCATCGTCACTGATGACGTCATCAGTGACTGATGACGTCATCGGCATTCGCATCGTCATCGTCACTGATGACGTCATCATCACTAGTGACGTCATCAGTGACGACGACGATGCGAATGCCGATGACGTCATCAGTTACTGATGACGTTATCAGTGACGATGACGATATCGATGACGTCATCAGTGACGATGGCGATGACAATGCGGATGCCGATGATGTCATTAGTGACGTCACTGATGATGCCAGCAGTGACGATACCGATGACGTCACTGATGACGTCATCAGTGACGTCAAGCGTCCCATAATGCACCGCGCGGTTACGCCAACGGCGATCGCCGACGCCGCTCAAGCCGGAAACGGGCGCCTAAGAGCAGCGCTCTAAAAAATTCTGCTTAACCACAAAGGCAACATGTTGGATTTACTCTTTACAAATGATGATGAATGTATACTGCAACAAGCTAGCGCCCCACTTGTCCCCGTTGACACCTGGCATGTCCCGTTTGAAGTCGATTTCAATATAGCTAATAACCAAGGTACAGCACCTCCGCGTGCGACTGCTTTTTCGTATTCAAAGGGAAATTACCTGGGGCTTTACGAGTTCTTAGCTAAAACAGATCGGTCAGTCGTTACGTCATGTAAAGATGGCATAGATAAACAAGTATCAAAGCTAACAGACATAGTGACGACAGCTATGAAGATGTTCATTCCGGTTTACAAACATAGTATCACAAATCACTACCGTCCCTGGTTTTCCCACGAATTGAAACACGCAATGCGGAAAAATCTACTCTTATCACAGACATCACAAGGAGACTAATATTCTGTTGTGGTACGAAACGTCCAAGTCGGAGCGCACTTTGGCCAAGCGTCTTTATCGTCGTGACCACAAAAACCACACTCAAGGCGTTGAATCAGGCCTAAAGAAAAATCCCTGAAGTTTTTGGAAATATACAAAAAACTTCTCGAATAAAAAAGGAAACGGCACAGAAGATAACACTATCTAACGGTTCAGAACATATCAGTAGTCCCAGCGACGTCTGTCAAGCGTTTGCAGATTTCTTTTCAGCTGTTTTTGATTCCGCGGGAAGTATGTCTCAAACCTGCACATTGCCGAACCAGGAAAACCTATAAGCCTCCTGCGCTGAAGCTTTCAAAAACTTGTGGCGCCCTCGTTTTGGATAGTACAAGCTCACCTGGTTGGGACTCACACTATTGTGGCGCCTTCGCCGTGATTTTTTTCCTTCTGTGTAGTGCAGAATAACGAGAAAAACAACTTTGGACGTCCGAAATCGGCTACATTCAACGCCGCAAGACAATCGAAAGTTCCGGATTCATGCCACCACCGCTAGGGTACGCGTCTCGTATCTCTAAGTGGTGACGTTAAAACATCTGGCGTCCCGACGTGTCTTTTTTTCTTCCCTTTATGTATCTTTTGGGACGCGTGATACGGTGTTTCTTGGTTCACGCTCTTATCGTCGCAGCTTTGGCCTGTGCTTCGACGGCGTTAGGCGTTAGCATTTTTCGTTTTTTTTCTATATTCCTCGTTATCGTGTTCCGCGTCAGGGCAGGCACGCTTCTATATGTGTGGCAGTTTGAGTCGCTCAAGTTTGCACTACCCAAAACAAGTCCTAACAAGTCATTTTTCGCAGCGCCTCCTGGGCAACGCAGGATGCCTATACTTAACAATCCCCGAGCTCAGCAATGACAACGTTTTTGCGGCGATTCAGGCGACGCCACCTCAGAAATCGGCTGGAGGCGACGGAATTCCTCCGTTTATACTGAATGCGGCAGACGTGTTATCTCCCGATCTTAACTTTTATTTTTATTCGGTCGCTGAAAGATAGGCTTTTTCCAACTGCATGGAAGTTTTCACTGGTTGTGCCAATACTCAAAGATGAGTCAGCAGTATCTGTCAGTAATTATCGTCCAATTTTACTGATCTGTTCATTTGCCAAGGTGTTCGAGAAGGCCATGAATTGTCATATTCCCACTTTTTTCAGACGTATAAATGTGCAACAACTTTTTTAATGCCAAATCGTTCTGTGGAAACTAATTTGATTGCGTTTACGGAATTTGTGGGTGCCAAAATCGAGCCGAAGCAGCAGGTTGACGCAATTTATTTTGATTTTAAAAAAGCTTTTGATATGATGAACCATTCATTGCTAGTGAAAAGACTTGCGTCCTATGGTCTCTCCTTGCCACCTTGCGAATGGATTCAGAGTTATCTGCATGATCGATGGAATTCTGTTTCATACGGTGTGTACGGTCAACAGCGTACCTCTCCAGATCGGGCGTCCCGCAGGGCCTATCGCCTTTGCTTTTCAACATATTCGTAAACGATATTTCTTCATGCATAAATCACTCGGAAATATTACAGTTTGCCGATGACGTTAATCTTTTTCGAGCTATTGCTGACATCTCTGAATGTAATAAACTACAGCAAGATATGATAGCACTGGCAGATTGGTGCACAGTTAACAGCTTGCTTCTCAACCCGGCTAAAACAAAAGTTATATCTTTTTCTATAAAACATTCTTGCAACATCTTTGACTACACTTTCAACACGTGCTAGATTGATCGCGTTTCAGTTGTGCGTGATCTAACAGTCTTCTTGTACAGTGAATTGAAATTCTCTGATCATCTGGCATTTTTGAGCAACGCGTGTTACCGCACTCTGGGTGCGATTACCAGAATAACGCGCGATTTCAGGGGACAGTCTTGTTTTTTCTACCTGTAACAATCCCTCATCCTGTCTAAACTGGATTTCTGTAGCGTTCTTTAGAGTCGTCTAAACTAGACAAACCCCAATGAACTTGAAGCTATGCAAAATAAATTTCTTCCACTGCTTTACGGTCGATATTTTAACAGGCGAAATTATTTAAGCCATGAGCGGTTGTTAAAGATTTTAAACTTGCACTGCATCTCCAAAAAGTGGCAGGCACGGGACTTTTTAATAATGCGAAAGCATTAACTGTCTCATGGAGCGAGCCGACGTCATCAGCTTTGAAACCATGCAAAACGGCACCTTAATGAAACCACGCGCAAAGCTAGCCAACGGCACCTTTTACACTTCGGTCCCATTGGCTGGCGCGCGTCGACGAGGCTCCCATTGGCCGCTGCGCGTCAGTTTGTGTGGTGTCATCCTGACTGTGTTATCACACTGTTGTGTTATCACTGATCACCGCGTTCGCTCGCCTCTTATCGGTTGTACGGCGCGTGGCAATATATACGGCGCATGGAATAAACCAAGGGGTTCGTTCTGCTGGGAACTACGTTGCTGTCTGTTCCTTCCTCGCGCCGCAAGGCACACGACAGTTTGAACGATCGCTCACCCGATGGCGCTGCGTGTCCGCGAGGCAGCGGCTCCACCGTTCCACGCCCAAGGTCAGCGCGTTGTACGCCGCAGATTAAAGAAGGGAGCGAAGAGCGGCGTGCGTGCTTTCGCATTCACAACTCATAAGAAGTGCTTAGGTGTACCTCGAGCCTTTTTTAGCACAAATGTCTCCACGGTTTAATCGATTGCCCGAAACTAACCTCATCCGTTTCCATTGCTGTACCGGGCTGGACTCTTCGCTCCCATCGTGTTTTGGTTGTTTTGGGCAAAAAAGCTAAAGACCCATCGAACGTATACAGTATAATTTTAATTTGTCAACTGTGATGGACATGCCCGATGTAGATATCTTTTTGCCGGAGAGTTTTAGTATGCAGTCTCTGGTAATGCTTTTATAAAGCGTCTTTTTCTCGTATGTCTTTTAGCAAGAAGTGTAATCTTAAAGTTCAGAACACTTTACATTTTTTACATTTGTATATCACGTTTTCATTTTCTTCATAAAATGCATGCCTTTTGTGCGCCAGCCCTTTATGCAACTCTGCAAGTATGTATAAACGGTGCACCCCTATGTAGGCCACCGGCCTGTTTAAGGGCACCGGAAAAGCAAAAATAAAATAAAATAAATAGTAAGCAGGTGTCGAGCACTGGAACGCAGTTAATTTTTGGTGCGCACAACAAGAGCTATACAAACGCTTAGGATTGATCGAACCCCTTCGTGGATACGAATGGCTGCACCCGAATATATTAAATTCACCTTTGACGTGCGAAACAAGTTGCGGTTGTACAGAAAGAAAAGAACATTAACGTGTTTGTTGCATACATTTTTTAAAACACAATTTATAGAGGCAAAAACACAAGACCATTGAAAAAACTAACATAAACTTATTTGCAATAACTAGCAACCGCAGCACCTTCGAGTCGCTTCAATATATTTTAAATTATAAAGTTACACTCGGCAAGGTATTCAGTTGAAGGTTTTCGGTTGCAGTGTGTCACTTTGACAAGCAAGTTTTTAGTAACATTGTTTATTAAAGCGCAATCAACTTAAGCTCCCTTTACTAGACTCTACTTCTCAACTTCCGGGTTTTGACAGTTCTTGAACCTGCCTTTTAACTTACTTCCTGTCACTAATGCTCTGTCTGAGTATCAGTTCTGTGTTGTACTTTTTAAAAGCCTCGAATGCTTGTTAACGCAACCCTCCAATAAAAAAAATTCTGCCCTCCCGTCCGTACGTGCATTTCCCGCCTAATTTAGCTCGGAAGTACGTCACGTGAGCTGTTACACCAAATCAGTTCCCTTACCTAAATTTAGCAGGCAAATGGATAACACGTACGTAACCAGCATGTACGTAACGCGTTACTAGTAATGAAATTACTTCTGACTAATTACTATTTTCGGTAACGAGTAACGTATTTAGTTATTTTTTTAGAAGAGGAGCGAGTGTAACGTACTTAGTTGCTTGCAAAGACAAGTGGCTGAAAAACAGTACTCCGTTACTTTTGAGGAGTAACATGTGCACCACCGTTTCGACAGACTCTTTTTACAGGGTAACTGCAAAGAAAAAAAAGTGTTTTTTTAAACAGCCTAATTGGAACAAGCATGTCACAAAACAAATGTTCCACGAAAAAAATAATTTTTTTTAGCAATATTTACGTCACAGGACGTAATTTAGTCGGAGTCAGAACCTCTCCACGTTTGAAATTCCCGCTCTTTCGACCCCCGCGGAGGAACTACGCCCCGCCCCTCACTCTTGGATTTGCTCTTTTTTGTTGACTTGGCTGCTGAGCTGAGCGTCTTGACTTCCGGTGAGATCTGGCAACCAACAACGCACGTTAAACATGGCGCCGGTATTGTTTTGGTTTGATGGTACACGAGAATAGAGCTGTAACGAGAAGCTGCGCGGTTTGCGAGCACATAGCGAAGACGAGACCGGAGAAGTGCCCCTGTGATGTTCCCGGAAGACGGAAAGTATCATTCGTAATCGTCGTGTGTGCTTGGAGAGCGAAGGGAGTCACAGGGTCCGTGAGTGCGCAACCACAAGCCAACGTTCACGACAGCGCTGCGTTGACTTCGGCGATCTCGTTCTGTTTGGTGCAACACGGCGATGCGACAAAGAACTGAAACGTTCGTGGTGTGTGTGGTGCGGTGCTTGGAAGTAGACACCCACAGAGCGCAGATTGGTTGTTGTGGGGTTCAGTCCCGTCGTCGTCAGCTGATCCAGTCAAACTGGTGCGGGAGGACGCAGCGAGCGTTTTTAAAAGTAAATCTTCCTTCGTTCCGTTTTAAAATGTGGAAGATTCCCGACGCATACCGTGAGTAAAAAGCTGCGGGCGTTTTCAACAAAATTACGTCGTTTTATTTGAACAATGAACTCCGAATTGTTGTCCTAAATCTGCCGTTTTTATGCTTCGTGTTGTTGGACTGCGTTTGCACAGCGACGTGTTGCGCTCATAGTGCGGTGTGAATAAATTTGGCCAAGATTTCGTACCTGCCCACACATGCATGGACTGAGACCATTTTTTACGTAGTGAACATAGTGCTTTTTTATTTTGTGTGTCTAGTCGCGGACGTTAGGTGCACCCGGTGCGAATCTCGACGGCCTTTGGAGCGATATGACGAGAACGTAACTGGACACGTTTGTCGCTACGCGAACGCCCGATTGCCTCCAGCCAAATGGCATTCCTTTCGGGGCGACATGGCTGCTGGAAGGCTCGCTGTCGGGATCACTCACCTGACATCTCCGAAAAGTCGGCATTTGCACGCGCCAGCAAGCAAAAAGAAAAAAAGCACGCTAAGCAAACAAAAAGGAAAACGAAAGAACCGCGCTCTGAAAGCCAAAACCCCGCGTCGCTTCCTATCACTAATACCTGCGACAGCTGCTAAACACACACTACATCACTTCAAGAAGTCTCACTTAAGCACCTTGGTCAGCACGAACACACTGATCACTTCGGCGAAACGATTAGTCGAGGCAGGCTGAGACGGGCGGGAGCAGAGTAGTGATGCAAAACTATCGATAAATCGACTATCGATACTATCGATAGTTCTGAAAAACTATCGATAGTATCACAGAACTATCGATAGTCGACTATCGATAGTACTATCGATAGCTTTTCGATAGTCGACTATCGATAGTACTATCGATAGTTTTTCGATAGTCGCCTATCGATAGTACTATCGATAGTTTTTCGATAGTCGACTATCGATAGTACTATCGATAGTTTTTTTACAATCGATAGTCAGATTTTGGCGGTTATGGGAGACTATCGATAGTACTATCGATAGTTTTGCACCACTAACTTCGAGGTCCAGCCAGATTCAGTGGGCTACCGCATAGTTTAGGTTTGCAACAGTGCGGTACTTTTGTTTTTCGTTTTGTGTTTGTTCCGCGGTAGAAAGGGCGCCGACTCTTACAGAAGGCACCAGCTAGTGCCGCCTAAAGCCCCCTTTATACGGAAAAGTACCAACATCCTTTGTAGAATGCAGACTTGGACGTAGTTCAACTACTCTACTCAAACTACTGTAGTTTAACTACTTTTCCGAGTAACTTGGTAACTTTCAATTACAACTTTATTTGGGTAATTAGTAATTTAACGAACTTCATTTTTCATTGTTGTATTTGTTTTTTGTTTGTACCGCCGGCAAACCCAGCTGCGCGCGCACCATTTCGTTTCGGCCCGGTGCGCCGTCATTCTCCCTCTTTCCCCCCCTCCCTTCACCCTCTCTTATGCCAGTGTATATAACCACGCTGCGGACAATAAAGAGTGTTGTTGGCTGCCCGACCATTGCTGCTTCGCTGCGCGCGCCTGGGTTACTACAGTGGCGACGAGCCCGGAAACCACCCATGCTGCCGTGAAAGTTGAAGCCGACGGCCTGCCGCAACAAGTACCGGCGACCATGACCAGCCTCCAGCTCCCGGTTTTCGACGACACAAGAGATAAGTGGAAACCGTACCTTGTTCGGGCTGAAGCGTATTTTGAAGCAAATGCTATTACTGACCCCAAAAGGCAGAGAGCACTTCTGGTGGCAGCACTCAGCACGCAGACTGTGCAAGTGCTAGCGGGGCTAATTGCACCTCGGACGCCGAATTCCCTTACTTACGCCGAAGTGGTCGCAGCATTAAGTGACTATTACGATCCCAAACGTCACGAGATAGCAGAAAGCTACAAGTTTTTTACCCGTTGCCAACAAGAAGGGGAGTCGGTGCACGCATTCCTAGTCGAAATACGGCGCATAGCAGACAATTGCAACTTCGGAAGTGCGCTAAACCGGATGTTGAGGGACAGGATTGTTTGCGGCGTACGCTCAACTAACTTGCGCAAGCAGTTACTGGCACGCAAAGATTTAACCCTCGAGGAGGCTGAAACAATGGCCATTGCAGCCGAGGCAACCGAGAGCGATGCAAAAGATATGAGTGCAGAACCGCCGACTGTACTAAAAATTCAAGCCCATCATCGCTCGCCCTCTCAAGGGAATCGTACACGAGGCGCGTCGCATGACTGCGGCCGATGTGGAAGCACGAAGCACGACGATAACGCCTGCCGCTGGGTTAACGCACGCTGCTATCACTGTGGGCGGCGCGGCCATTTGGCAAAGAAATGCTACAGTGCTCCAACCGATGCAAAAGTGGGAAGGCGGGCAGCGAGTGTAAAGGCCCTGACAGTTGAAAGCGCGTCTAGCAACGACGACCTGGATAGCGCATACGTTTGGACGTTGATTTCGGGAAAAAAAACGGTTTGGAACCACCCATACGCCGCACGTTTCGGTGGGGCGACATAGACCTAGCCATGGAAGTGGATACTGGTTCCCCGGTGTGCGTCGTATCACGCGAAGTTTACGATCGCCACCAAGCACAGTGGCCGCACTTGCAACCACCACGAATCAAGCTGTCATGTTACGCGGGACAGCTTCCGGTGTTGGGTGAACTCGAACTGCCGGTGAAGTATAAAAATGTATCTGTGCCTTGTCCGCTCATCGTGCTTGACTGTGCAGGACCCAGCCTATGTGGCCGCGATCTCATTGCTTTGCTTAGCAAGACGGGCGTTCCCATTGGAGACCTGACTGCGCCGGACCCTACAACAAGCGCCGAGCCAAGCAACCCTATGCTGAACCGACTGCGCGGCGAGTTCGAGGATGTGTTCTCCACAGACCTTGGACTAATCAAAGGTCCACCAGCCAGCCTAAAACTCAAGGAGACAGCGACACCGAAATTCTGTAAGCCCAGATCGCTTCCTTACGCCCTCCGCGATAAGGTCTCTCGTGAAATTGATCGGCTGGTCTCACTTGGTGTTCTATCGCCCGTGAAACATGCAGAATGGGCTACACCTATCGTGGTCGTTATGAAAAAGGACGGGAGCGTGAGGATATGCGGTGACTTTAAGGTTACCCTTAACCCGGCATGTGAGGTGGAGCATTACCCGCTTCCGGTGATAGAGGACATGTTCGCAAGCTTAAACGGAGGCGAATATTTCAGCATCTTGGATTTAAAAGATGCATACAATCAAGTGCCCCTTGACGAAGCGTCCAGCGGGCTATGTGTCATTAACACGCACCGCGGGCTTTTCCGGTATAACAGACTTCCGTTTGGAATAGCTTCCGCACCGGCCATTTTTCAAAGGAAGATGGATGCAGTACTCGGCGGACTTCCGGGTGTTCAAGCCTACCTTGACGACGTGCTAGTGTCAGAAGGCAAGAGTGATAACGGAGAGCAGCTCAAGAGAGTGTTGGAGCGGTTCCGAGAGCACGGCGTTAAACTTAGGATTGACAAATGCAAATTTCGGCAACCTTCTGTGACTTACCTTGGCCATCGTATAGATCGACAAGGCCTCCACCCCATTGAAAAGAACGTAGACGCCGTCATGCAAGCCCCGCGCCCCCGTAACGTTAGCGAATTGCGCTCGTTCCTTGGCATGCTCACGTTCTACGCCCGTTTCCTGCCCAATATGTCGACCGTGCTCAGCCCCTTGTATCAGCTCATGGAAAAACGAGCCCGTTGGCAATGGCGGGAACCGCAGCAGTCAGCGTTCGAGAAAGCGAAAGAAATGTTGAAGAATGCACAGCTTCTCGTTCATTTTGATCCCAACAAAGAACTGAAGCTAGAATGTGACGCTTCTCCGTATGGCGTGGGTGCTGTTCTGTTTCACTCGGCGGGAAATGAGCACAGACCAATCGGGTTTCGTTCCAGAACGTTAACAAAAGCGGAGCGAAACTACTCGCAGCTGGAGCGAGAAGCCTTGGCACTGATTTTTGGCGTTTCTCGTTTCCGTGACTACCTCCTAGGTCGGCAATTCACCCTGGTAACCGACCATCAGCCACTGCTGGGACTGCTCAAGCCTGACCGCCAAACGCCGCCGATGGCCGCCGCGCGCATTCAACGGTGGGCACTGTTCCTGGGAGGCTACCAGTACAAGCTACAGTACGTTCCGGGGAAACAACTACTGACAGCAGATGCCCTCAGCAGACTACCAGCCCCGGCGGCAGCGGAACCAGTAGCCGAAGGGGACCCTCCCGAGTACGTCCTGTCGTTGGAGGCCCTGGACGAAGGTATAGTGACGACGCACGAGTTGCAGGAGCTCACTGCCAAGGACTCATTGTTAGCCCATGTCGCAGAGTACATCTTGCATGGCTGGCCTCGAACAACAAGTGGAATGGCGCCCGACTTGCTGCCTTTTTTGATCGTAAAATGGAGCTGTCGATGGCTCACCGGCTAATCTATTGGGGCAACAGAGTCGTCATACCACGGAAGGCGCAGGAAAGAATGTTGCAACTTCTACATGAAACGCACCAGGGCGCCTCGTCAATGAAAGCGGTGGCACGGTCACTGTTTTGGTGGCCGGGGATGGACAGGGAAATTCAGGAATTGTCGGCGCAGTGTGTAAGCTGTGTAGAAAACCTGCCCATGCCTGCGGCAGCACCACCGGTAAGTTGGCCGAAAACGGCCGAGAGGTGGTCCCGGATCCACATCGATTTTGCGGGCCCATTAGCCGGCAAGATGATACTTGTGGTGGTAGATGCTCACACGAAGTGGATTGAAGCAATACCTATGATGCACGCGAACACAGCGGGTACTATTCGCTGCTTACGAAGTCTGTTTTGTCGGGTCGGAGTGGGGCTTCCACACCAGCCGCTACGGAACCTCCAGTCGCTACGGACGAACAGTTCCGAAGCGATCCTGCATCAGCCCACGCTGAGGAGATCGACAAGAGTTAGGAACCCGGTACAACGGTTCCGCTTTAAGAGGAAAGAAATGTTGTATTTGTTTTTTGTTTGTACCGCCGGCAAACCCAGCTGCGCGCGCACCATTTCGTTTCGGCCCGGTGCGCCGTCATTCTCCCTCTTCCCCCCCCCTCCCTTCACCCTCTCTTATGCCAGTGTATATAACCACGCTGGCGGGACAATAAAGAGTGTTGTTGGCTGCCCGACCATTGCTGCTTTCGCTGCGCGCGCCTGGGTTACTACAAGTACCAACATCCTTTGTAGAATGCAGACTTGGACGTAGTTCAACTACTCTACTCAAACTACTGTAGTTTAACTACTTTTCCGAGTAACTTGGTAACTTTCAATTACAACTTTATTTGGGTAATTAGTAATTTAACTTAACTTCATTTTTCAGGTAACTTCTACTCAAATTACCAACTACTTTCGAAATCTAGTGCTAATTTTGCTCACCACAAAAGTTTGAGCGCAGAAATAAATAAGACGCCGGCAGATGAAGTGACATTTCCGAGCAAGGCGTCACATTCCATTCCCACGAACTTATACTCGGCAGCCGTAGAAACTGCATCACAGGCGTCCTTGGGCCAAGTTGGCGACGAGCAGCCAAAACATAACACCGGCGCGCACGAACGCAGGAACAGGTGCTTAACAAGCCTTGGTCGGGTATTGACCTAATCCGGTAATGCACGCAGGCGCCGCACCTCCAGCTGCAACCGTAAAAGACGGGGACACTTCAAGGGTTGTTGTTGTTTTCATGGTTTGGGGCGGTTTGGGGGTACCACGGGTAGGCGCCACTGGAATGACCTCGCAGCTGGACGCCTGTTCCCATGGTCGCCTCGTCGTCAGCGCATACTCCCTTGCAAAGCCGGACTCTCCCGCGCACAAACGCAGACACCGATAATCCGTTCATGGGAGCGCCTTCCAGCTTCGAGCGGCAACTGTACGAGCGACGATGCTTGTTCACGTAATCCTTCGCGTCCTTCCGATACCGTAGTCGACGGAGAGGATTGCGAGTCACCCTTGGGAGATCCTTTTGTTGGACCCGGTTTCAGCGCCGAAGTATACTTCGTTTCATCTTTTGTTAAACCAAAACAATTTTTTTCTTCAGTAGCGCAGCACTAGCACCGCAACGAAACGCGCAGTCGTCGGATGATCTCATCGTTGTGGCGCGAGACTTGAACCCTTGACGGTCAGGTGCAATCGCTCAGCGTACTCTCCGAACGTCTTTGGAATAAAGAGGGGGTAGTCATAACAATCTCAACTTGCCCAAGAAAAAAGAAAAAAGGAGGAGAGTTTTTTTTTATATATAGACCTTTTCTGCAAGTGCGCCGCCATCTTGAATTGGCGTCACTTCCAGTATGGGCGAAAACACGCTAAAGCCTTGCGTACGCAATAAAACTGCGGGTCGGGAGTGCGCGTGTGCAGAACGCAATAGAAGAGCTAGCGTATTGCGTACGCACACAACGCTGGGGATTTTGCGTGGCGGGCTAGCGGGCTTTGCGGGACGCTCTCGAGAGATCTCGGACCCAACGAGAGCGCCAGTTTCAAGATGGCGGTTACCTCGACTGCCGCAGCGAAGGCGACGTGGTGTTTTCGAAGTTCTGTGTTACGTGAAATTGCGTGGTGTTCAGCTCGGCAATTCTTCCCGGGACCTACCGCAGTCGAATCAGATCGCCTTGCAGCTGAAGGAGTGCACAGTGAAAATGTTCGCCGCTCGGAATGTGCGTCAACGCTGCGATCTGCTCAACGCTAAGCCTATTCGCACAGTTCATCGCCGACGGACAAACGACTCTAAAAGAAATCGGCGAAGTTCTCGCTATGCACTGGACATCAGTAGGTCATGAATTTCATTCCGCGATAGCATTGATAAAAGCTGCCGTTTCCACGGGACGACTGACGAAGGCTCCGTGATCGAATTTGGCTACGCACTCGTACTCGTAGCCTCTGTACCCCGCAGAAAAGCGCGCTTGACGAGGCAGCTGCGGCTTGGTTTAATTTGAAATAAAATTATTGGACACGTTTTCATTTTCAATATTTCTTTCCAGGAGCATGGTTGCGCTATAAGCACGCGGAATTCTACGGCTCTAGCAAATTTAACCAAGATCATGCGCGGTGTTCACTCGAAAACGAAACGCACAACTAAATTCGGTCCGAGCAGGTCATTTTTAGCGTACGCTATACTATTGCGTATTGCGTACGTAAGAGCCAGCAACGCTATACGAAAACTGTCTAATAGAAGGCATTTAGGATATAAGCGTAACCGTCACACTTTCTCGTTTCGCCTCCCTTTATTTTTTTTTACTATTTGCAGGTTGAAACGTTGGATTATTTTTTCGTCGCCCATACCGGATACGGATATTAGGTGGTTGGGGACGAGAGTACACAGAAAAGGTCTATATAAAAGACCCTCTAGCAAAGGCAAACCTCACATGTTTCGTCATGGACACCGAAGATGCCGACACTCGCTTTCCCGACCCTGCACAGCTTGTTTTTGAAATTCAACGCTGCCGTTCCCCCCAGCGCGTCGGTGGAACGTCTTTTTAGCTTGGCTGGGAACGTCTTTAGGAGGAAAAGGGGAAAGCTCTCTGATAAGGACTTTGAAAGTCAATTGCCTTTGCGAGTGAATAAACTATGTTGGTGAAAACGCAAGCCATAAAATGACTGCATTTATTTTAGGCTCGCAGGGGTTTTCACGGATCAAAACTGCTGAGCATTTTGCTACAACAAAAATATAAAAAGTAACTTCGAAAGTAACTTCAAAGTAACTCGCTACTTTTTTACAGTAGTTAGTAGTTTACTCAATTACTATTACAAATGCGTAATTTCTACTCTACTCCAATTACTTTTGGCGTCAATACTCAGTAGCTTAACTTAACTACCTTTTTTTGAGTAATTTGTACATGTCTGGTAGAATGCCGCCTGCTATCTTGGGCCGATCCAGGCGGCGCTACAGTGGACGCGCGGGTGTAGAAAAGCACAACATAAAGTTAAAAGGTTTGCGCGTCAGAGGAGGAGGGAGATGTCGCTACATTTCTTATTCAGGGGCATTAGTGCCGCCAAAGCTGGTGCCGTATGCTGCGCAGTCTGCGTGCTCGCCGCGGTTTGGCGCGCATTTGTAGTACTATTCGCGTGCGGAGCGAACACAGTTGCCGCACCGCCGCTCGACTCCCTTCGTCCTCTTTTCGCCCGAACTCCCGTCTTTGTCATCAGTGAAAGATGAACCAAAGTTGGGATGGTAAGTGCTTGGGCTAGTTGGTGTCCCAATTAAAGAAATAAAGCGAGAAAAGGAGAAGAGGGAGCGACGCAAACTACTAGTGTCGCAAAACTACCGATAGTAAACTGTCGACAGTACTATCGATAGGTTTACGATAGTCGACTATCGATAGTTTTCCGATAGTCGATTAACAATAATTTTCCGATAGTCGACTATCGATAGTACTATGGATAGTTTTTCGATAGTCGACTATCGATAGTACTATCAATAGTTTTTTTTTTTTTTGCTATCGATAGTCAGATTTTTGGCGAGCATAGATACTATCGATAGTTTTGCATTACTAGAGCGAACACAGTTCCCGCACCGCCGCTCGCCTCCCCTTCCTCCTCTCCTGCCCAAAATCCCGTCTTCGTCAGCACTGAAAGCTGAACCAAAGTTGGGATGGTAGGTGCTTGGGCTAGTTGGTGTCCCATTTGAAAAAAATAAAGCGAGAAAAAGGAGAGGAGGACACAAACTACTAGTGTCAGCAAAATGATCGATAGTAAACTGTCGACAGTACTATCGATAGGTTTACGATAGTGGACTATCGATAGTCTTCCAATAGTCGTTTAGCAATAATTCTCCGATAGTCGACTATCGATAGTACTATCGATAGTTTTTTCGATAGTCAACTATCGATATTACTATCTATAGTTTCTCGATAGTCGACTATTGATAGTTCTATCGATAATTTTTCGATAGTCGACTATCGATAGTACTATCGATAGTTTTTCGATAGTCGACTATCGATAGTACTATCGATAGCTTTTTTACTATCGATAGTCAGATTTCTGCCGACTATCGATACTATCGATAGTACTATCGATAGTTTTGCACCACTAGAGCAGAGACTTCGGCGGCCATGAAAGAATTGCGAAGCTTTTGTTTGTTTTGGTATGAATCGAAACGGGAAGTGCCCGTCTTGTAAACCTTTTGTAAAGAATAATAACTCTCATCACATGGGTTATTCTTTAATCGTAAAAATATGCCGCTCAAAAGGAAATTGCAACATATAACAAAGGTTCAACAACCAAGATCTAAGCTGTCAATCAAACTCTAAGCCAATGAGAACCTATTGCGATTGACGTCACATAATCACAACTTCGTGGCGCGCGATTTAAAACGGACGAAATTGCCGCAAACTAAAATCAGTCTCACGCAATAAATATTGCTGTAAAAAATTTTTTTTCTCGCGGAAAATTGTTTTTGAGATGCTTGTCCCAATTAGGCTATTTAAAAAAATCTTTTTTTTTGCAGTTACCCTTTAATTCTAACCTGAGTATGCGTCTATTGCGAAAAAGGCAGATGGGCATTCCGAAAGACATCTAAACAGTACGAGAGTATAAACAACGCATATCGTTGAATACATCAGTCGACCTCTACAGCTGGGAATGTCCTTCACCCACCGAACACAATAAGGTTCGTCGGCTGAATATCCTAAAATCGTGTGCAGATGGATGGATGGGTGTTAATGGCTACACCCTTTGCAACGGGTGGTAGCTTGTGCCACTCAGCCTAAGCCTAAAAAGACGAAAGTATGATTCCTCCCGCCATTCTAAGCCGATTTTCTCCCCCAACTATCACCAGGCAGTGTGGTATATCACCAGAATCACCTTCTGGGGAGCGGGCAAAAAAAACTAAAAACATCACTTCCGCCTCTTCCTTCTGCAGAGGGAGTCGCCAAGTTTCCTGTGGTCAAACCTTGCCAGCGTATACCCCAGCACCGGACCCACTGGGGGACAGGGTTGAGACTTTGGGCCGGGAGCCACGCGGGAGGGAGTCACAATTTTCCTTGTCCCGCCTGTCTCCAACTGTGCTAGTTAGTTGTGCGTAATTCAGTTTTCTCTAGGTAATTTCCATCAAACCTCTAAAAGCATCTTTTTGACTGTAATCCTTTTCTCTTCCGTTCTTCCATCGTCGCCAGCAAAACCCAGGGCCCCGGCTAAATCTGTTACCCCTTCAGGGAGAGCAGGGAACGCCATGTGTGCTTCAAAACCAAGTGCTCTACTGTCTCCCTCTCATTACGGCAGGCAGCACATTATGTGTCTGTCTCCTGAAATTTAGCCCTATGCGTCCTCGTTTTCAAAACTCCCGTTCTCGCCTCCCAAATAGCAAAGAATTACCCAGTGAATTGTCAAGCACATTTTCCTTTCTTATGTGCTGTTTTTGTGGCCTGTACACTGATAGAGCCGATTTATCCTGCATTCTTGCCTCCTTCATTTTTTCTTTCTGCCTCTTTCAGTCCCTTTACCCCTGAAACAGTCTGATCAGCCCCATCACTAGTGTGTAGGTATTGAAATGTAAGCTTTCATGTTCGTTTTGTCTATTTTGTGTTTAAAACTTTTCATGTAAAAATACTTGAATACCTTTCCGTGCCCACCGCAAATCATCCATTTCGGTCAACCTCTGTCAAATTTTAACTTACTAATTGCTTCCCTGTTCTCAAAAGACGCGCAGCTCATGTCCCCCTCTACACCCTCATTTTATGACTTTCCATATGCTCCCAGTTCCAGTTTGCATACGCTTCTTTGTTTAACTTCTGGTCCTAAATGAATCTCTGATTTTATTCACAGTATCCCATTGCCAAAGGGCAGTCCTGGTACCACCACTCCTTTCCATTTACTTCTGACCATTTGATATTTATTTTAGTTCTGTAGTGCCTTGAGATTTGTAATAGATGAATTTATTTTCCCTTTTCTAATCATATTCTCCTCAAGTTCCTAAAAATATTTTTTTCCCCATTGAGTCAGACTCCCAGATATTTTTATTTTCCTACGTGGTCTGTTACAATGTCCTGTATACTCAGGGATTCCTCTTTTGTCGTTAAACACCATTTCTCCAGACTTGTCACTACTAAACCTCGAGCCCAAGGTGTCCCCTCCCTATGTACATATTCCAGCTAGTTCCTGTAACGTATCCTGGTTATCTGCCATAAATACTATGTCGTCCGCATACCTCAGTCTTGAGATTACCTGTACTACATTTCTCCCCCCTATAAAACACACATCAAAACCTAAGTTGCTCTACTCTGATTTCTTTTCCATTTGACGGAGATATATCATGAAGAGTAGAGGTGACAGTGGACAGCCCTGCCCGAGCCCTCTTTTATTGATGCGGATAGTGTAGTTTCTGCTTCCCATGTTATAACTACATTATTGTGTGTTTATACTTGCTGAGTAAACCTAACCAAATTTGCATCTAAGCTATACTCCTTCAGCTGACCCCAAAGTTTTTCTTGGCTGACATTATCGAATGCTCCTTTGATTTCCAAGTAAGCTAACTATAAAGGGGTTTTGTTCGTGATTGCTATTTCTGTCCATTGTTTAGTGACGAATAAGTTATCTTCAAGTCTTCTATCTCTTCTGAATCCGTTTGAAGCTCACCCAGTATTTGAATACCTTCTGCCCCTTCCTCCGGTCTCCCCTTTACTATCTGCATAACTAATTTATGTATAACTGAAGTTACCATTATTGAGTGATATGACTAAATGTTGTGTTTGTTTCCTCTGCCTTTATATATATTAATCTCATTTAGCTTAGTTTCTAATCAGTGGGTACCTCCTCCTTCAGACAAAATGTAAACCCGGAGGTTGCTAACTGGGGAAGGCACAGAACCTACTGTCAACTTGGAACATTAGAAACAGAGAGAACAAAGGAGGAAGGGAAATGCCCCATTCACCCGCTGTCCGTGAAACACAACACTACCACAGTGCTGCTCCTTCGAGTTGAGAATTGAGACGTTTTGTGTGTTGTCCCCTTTTTTCGTCCGTCATCTCCGGTTTTCAAAATGTGCTGCTCCTTCGAGCGCGTCAGTAGGACGCCTCTTAATCGTCACCGGAGACGTATTCTAAGGGAAGGGGGAAAACATGACTCATGAAATCTTCGAGAGGCAGCTACTGCTTAAGTGCAGCTACTACTGAAAAGAAAACAATAAACCATGAAACAAAAGCAGTTGTGTATTTGGTCGTCAGCGTAACGAGAAAAAAACCTCGTTATTATCGAGGTAATTTTAGAAAGAGTTTTTTTACATAAAGACAGGGGACGGGATGTGTTGTCCCGTCCCCTGTCTTTGTGTAAAAAAAAACTCTTTCTAAAGTTACATCATTACCAACCCGCTCACTAACAAGTATAGTGAGGTAAAGTTACGCGTTCTTTCTGAGGATCGGTAACGAGTAACGTATGTAGTTACATTTGAGCGAGTAACGAGAAACGCTATATATGTAATTTTTAGAGGTAACATGTACATGTGTCTACGTGACACTGCACCATCAGGTTCCCCGCTAACTTTAGCAGAGAAATTCACGTCATGTCACCGAAACACCTTCAGTTTCTCTCATAAATGTATAGACAAACTTTCACGTGACATCCAAAAGCGCTCCATGCTCGCTCATTTAAAGTGGTAATGCTAGCGCGTGCTTGCACGCGCAACAAAGGTAAAAACAAAAAACGCTCTAAAACAACTCCAAATGCACCAAGGCAACTTCCCATCAGATGCGGCTTCTAGAAAGCCCCCTGGGTTTGTTTTTATAAAATTAATAATTACGTAAAAACAGCAAAGTTAATCACTTTACATATTTAAGAGCGCATCACTGTTCGTACGAACAAGGTTCGGTGTTCTTTTGTTTTGTTCTCTTCCCCAAACTGAAAGGCTTTAAACGAAAACTAGTAGTTTTGCAGAATGGGGCTATATTGTGCACCAGCCACGGCGGTAAATGTTGATATTCGTCATAGCCTCACTATCAAAGATATAAAAAGACGACGTAGTTTTGATGCTGTCCGTGTCAAGCAGTGCATCAACGAGCTTAGTTTCTATGACGGCACATTTAGCTTCGAGCGGGAGGCCTCGGCAATTAACAAGGCAGGTGTGTTCATTATAATGTTCGCTCTTCTCCGTACTTCCACAAAATTGTTGTTTACTATTACCCCGAATATTCGACGATGGAACATTCTAGACCGAATGTTCAAGATAATGAAGGTAGTAGATAACAATTACCCAACGTCACCCTGGTGAATCGGTCTCAAACAATCTAGGCTGAATGTTCGAGACACCGAGTGTAAGGCTGTGTTCAGAATCTTACCCAAATGGATCCGAGTTACTCCGGCGGGTCGTGTCACATGACAACACAGATTGAAAAGCGCTAGACGCGGGTAGGTTTTGGAACGCCAAGGTACAAAACCCTTACCTTGAAGTAAGATCGAGTAGATTTTGGAACACGGCCTAAGAGATACAAGCCCCTTATGGCATTACCGAGGCACTCTCGACGCCCGCCAGCTAAGGCCGGCTGACGCCGCGACATTCGCTTTTGCTTTTGCGGCTCTCATTCTCCCTTTGTTTCTGACGGATGTTCGCCGATTGAACCTTTATTTTTAGTTTTATGTTTGTCGAACTTTTCCTATTCTCGACAATACACAACTGAAGACGATTTTTCGTTTCCTTTCGTTCGCAGTCACGTGGGTTCCGCGTCTGGTATGCGGGACGAAAATATAATAAGACGTTTCAACTCGGAATATGACAGAACACATAGGCGAGGCAAAACAATAATGTGTGAAAATCACGCATTTTCTGTGAACACCTTCCAGCGGCGTGAAGAGATCAAAACGATGTTTTAACGCATACCAGAAAATTAACGAGATTTAAGATTGCTGCGCCCTTGTGGAAAACGTGTATACAGTCAACAAGCTCTATTTATAGACATAAGTGTTTGTGTTCTTTTTTGTTGTTGATATATTGATAACCCTTCTGGCCTGATAAGAACGTAAAGTCTTTATACCATGCCTTTTTACGGCAACCTACGTCGTTGGCGAGGTTTCGCGGAAGATCAGGCGCGTGTATGGCGTACGGTGGGGCCCGATAAATATAGCGAAAAACTTTTTACGCTAAAAAATAGTACAAAATCAAAGCCATATTACGTCACAGTTTCACGTGAGACCAAATATTCCAAGCTAAATTTAGCGAGAAACGTTTTCTGCTAAATTAAGAAGAAAAAAATTAACGTCACGGGAGAATGTAATCTTTGCAACCTTACAAAAATGCCGAACGTGCCTTTGCGGAACGTTCTGCATTTTGATCTTTCTACTCAATTAATCTCCTTATAACTCTTACGCATATGCGCATTTGTTTCGTTGGTTACAATCAGAAAGATGGAAAACTTTTGAGATCTAACATTACAGCTCAGGGAGACGATAATAAATTTTCGGGGTACTAAATGTTTCTTGTGTAATAAGCATTGTCCGTGCACAAGACAAAAGTGTTGTATAAAGGTGTTGTATGGCAACAGAAAGAATAAAACAAACTCCAGACAAGGGACAACGAACGTTTCTTTCATTTTTCATCATTTTCATCATTTTCGTCTTTATCATATCTTTCTGTTGCCAGTCATTGTTACCAACACGCTCTTCAGTTAATGTGAAGGTTTTGTACTTGTTTGGTTTTCGTGCACCCTCCTACTAGGGCCTTAGATATATAGTCTTTAGTATACTCTGAATAAAAAGAAAGTCTTCTCTAGGAGGCTAGGAGCTTTTCCTTGACTTGCCGTATTCGCAGGTCTGCTCTGTCTTCTAGAAACTCGTGATAAATTCGTACGTAGTTTTGTGACCATCTCGCTTTTTTATATTAAACTTTGCGCTTTAAAAAGAGTAACTCTTGCATTAAGTAAAAAAAATTATCCTATTCATAAACGTTGCTAAATTTGAAGCGGGGGAAGTTGGTACGCACTTGAGAATTAAAACAGCGCGAAGGACGAGAGACCGGACGAACAGAGACACAGACACATGATCTGTGTCTGTCTTTCTTTATCCGCTGTTTTCATTCTAAAATATTTCGTAGATTTAGAAGAATATTCCCAGATTATCTAAGCGGTCGTAGTACACTCATCTATTATTGTTCTTCGCAACATTTGTACTATCCTTCCGATATGGTTTTCTGCGCGAAAGGAAAATTAAATCTAATATATACATGTATTGTCATCTTGGTCCTGGGTTTATAAACTATGACCAGAGCTCAGTAGCGATCGCGATACAAATCTACCGCGATAGTTTCTTACATATACGTACTTTTCGGTTTATGTGTTTCTGTATCGAGATACAATTCAAAGCGGTATATGCTAATCAGTAGTATGTTTGTCGGTAAATGAAATGTAATGCCAGTCTTATGTATCTTGTCGCATTGTTTGTGCTAAAGTATAGCAAAATAAACACCTTTCTCTTTCAGGGGTGTTGTAATTCGACTCAACCGTCGCCGCCTCTCCTGCTTAAACGTTTTCTTTTTTTTATATACTGCTTCGACAACTTTAAAAAGAAATATCCACATCTTGCTCTAGAATTCAGTTATATTGGTGATTATCACCTCAACTCTGGATTATAATGCCTATAGGTTGCTCTGTACATAATATTTCATTTATAAATGTTTTTACGGAACCTGATCCTTCGTTCGCGCATCAAACATATAGCCGTATATGTGTTGCTGTATTTCTATTCCTGCATATGTATTTTGATATACTTTCTTTTCGCCGTTCCTGCGGAAGGATTTCTAAAACATACTGACACAATAAAGTCAGATGTGCCTCAGTATATAAATTTCAGCCTTCCGGAGTATGTATCCGAATATTTGTTACCCCCATGCACGTCTTTTTTACTACCTCTTTCATGCACGGATTAAGCAGTTCTAGAATAAATTGCAGCCTGACTGAATAATCCCTCAAATACTAAATGTCCTTCCGAAAGATGTACCATTTTTTTTATTGCAAAAATAAATTACGCGTTGCCGAACGCTCATTTTCCGCCCAAATGTAGCACTAGGGGTTCCGAACAAGATGCCAAAGTTTCAGTACTAACCGTTACCTTATTCAAAAGTCTTGAGTTACTTTCTAAAATTTTCAATGGGAAAATGGCGGCATACGGAGTTCTCGATACATGGATTTCTGTGGCACCTGCAGGAACCGAAAACGGGTGAAAAGGGGTCCCATTTTCTCATTGAAATACTCAGAAAATCACTTATGCCTATTGAACTATAGCTATCGGTTCGTGCTGAAACATTGGCGTCTGGTTTGTACCTCTATAGTGCTACATTTGGGAGAAGAGCTGAGCGTTCGGCGACGCATATTTTAATTTTGCATAGTAAAACAAAAGACACTAGTAATTTTTTTTTGTGGAACCCTGTATTTTGTACTCTCGTCTTTCATTTCCCTGTATCCATTAGGCTTCTAATGCGCAATATTTGACTGCAATCTCTTTACTGAATAAACGTCAAGAAAACCAAGGCCATCTCAAAGTTTGCTCGTTCTATCGTCCCCGAGAAAATTTAGAAGCTAAGAGTGTAGCGCGTCCCGAGCAGCTTATTATTCTTTCGCAGTCAATGCGATAGCGGCATATCAGTTGATAAGAACACCAGAGAACGAACAAAAACGCAAGAAGCGTGAACTCAATGAACCGAGCGCTGCGTCTCACAGGCTGTCAGTGACTAAGAGATTATAGACGTGCCTTTTTGACACTCCTGTCAATGTATAATCTACTTCAAAATCTTCCCTGTCTCTTTTATAAGGCTTCGTCACGAAAAAAAAAATCGTTAGCTCATTAGCGTAATCCTGACAGAAGCTCCGACTCCAGTGCTGCGAATTTTTATTTTATTTCTTTTTAATTTTCCTTGGAGTTTTTTTTTTTCCTTAGTTTTTGAGTTTAGTGCCGCAATTTCTATCACCTTACAATGGACTTCAACCAAGGCTACGACCCACTCGGTCCAATTACAGGTCGGTTAGAAACCACGCGTGGTACATTAAGTGGCGCACATATACACAAGTCCGAGCGAAATGCAACGTGTTATTTAACTGACTCGTGATTGTACCCGGTGGCAGGTTTCCTTTGGCCCTTAGTAACTTTATCGAAGGGTGCTAAAGATCATAGCTTCATTATGGTGAAAGCTCAGCATACACACGGTAAAAGTAAATACATTAAAAATACAATATTTTTCTCTTTTAAGAAGCACTTCGCAAAATTAAACAGAAGCATATATATATATATATATATATATATATATATATATATATATATATATATATATATATATATATTAGTTGGCGGATAGTCTGTATTGTAAATATACTTCCGATTTGGATTCGGATTCGACTTTGCTGGCGTCCCTTTTGTATCGAGTGGCCGCACGCCGGAAGCTTCGGTGAGGGTCTGTCAAATTCCAGCTTGGATGGGTTCCTCAAGTGCCCAGCCAAGACTAGCCGAGTTTCTATTCGTCTTCTTGGTCTCCTTTGTCTGTAGGTGGGCGTCTGCCGGATCCGCTGGGGTCTGCAGGTTTGACTCGGTCCTATGTGCCAGGGCACGTCCGCCTATGACTCTCCCAGCTCCTCCAGGAACGCTCATACCACTGCTTCAGCCTTCGCTTGCTCGTCTCGACTTGTTCCTCGTTGTCCTCATCGCCGTTTGCCGTCCGAAAACCCAGCGCCACCGGCAGCCTGTCCACCCGTGGGAAGGGCGGAGGACCTCGCATTGGAGCGCCAGGTGATCGATGGTCTCCTTTGCTTCTACAAAGACGAGACAGGTGGTTGGAGACTTGGTTTCGAAAGGCGACCTCCACACCCTCGTCTTCAGTGCTCCCGTGCACGCCTCGAAAAGCAGGCAGCTGCCTCGGGAGTCGTCGTAGATCTGCTATCGCATGATGGCAAACTTGGATGCGACATTCGTCGTCATTGTCGGCACGCGAGTGGTCGACTCCGTCCATCTCCTCGTTTCCACCTCCTGCACGTGCTTCTTGAGGTTCGCCACGCCTTCTCGGAGCGGTCCAGCAGGTTCGGCGGAATATCGTACTTCCCCGCGAGTCGGGCCGCTTGCTTGGGCAGGAGCGTGTTAATGTTCTTAAACCTACTTTTTTTATTTCCCAGCGTACTTTTAAGGGCATCCAGCCATTGACATCTTAAAACAACGGGGCATGGTCAGACCTTGAGTGGATCTTTACATTGAAAAGATTATCAGTTATCTAAATCGGAAACCTATTGATGAGCACCGCATTCGTTGTGAGTTGCCGCGCCCAAGTGTCCTCCTCTGTGTGACTGCCGGTTCAGTACGTCCTTGCTACGGCAAAGAAGGCGCATAATAATTTTAACTACTCGTACCCGAACTGAGACAGAAACAAGTAAAAACAAGATATAAGCGTGGTTACCGTGTGCTGCGTGTTCACGTTATGCCCTGGTTCGTGGTTAATTAGGACTCAAAAATATAGTTGTGCATGTTGTTACCCGTCGTAGAGTTCCGTTATTATCAGCCATTCACCTCAAACAATCACTGCTTGCCTGCCCGAATAGCGGTGGAGGATTTGCCTCGGGTGGGGTGACCTTTGTTTGGTTTTATTTGTGAAAGCTAGGTCTCTACGGGCACGCTTGTGAACATATATCTTTCTAATTTCTCTAATGGTTTGCATTTAACCAATCGCCTAATATAGATAAATAAATGTATAAATATATAAGGACGCTCCCTGAAAGCTTTAGCAAAGCAAGGCGGGGCTTATTATCTGCGCGCTTCTTGCTTTGTGCTTTCTTCTTCTTTTCTTGTTTTCGTGGTCAAAAGCCGCAATCCCATTGGCTATAAAGCGATAAGATACTCAAGACTCGCCCCACCCCGCGTTCCTGATGCTGTCATCGTCTATACTGTGAACTCCATTGTTTTTAAGCGACGCTGGTGCGTAAATGAACACGATGATGAACCATCAGAAGCTAAACCCTAAGACAAGGAGAAATAAAATACTCACTTTCTGGATTATCATGGCTCCTAACCAGCTCACCCGCGTATTTTCGCTCCTTAAAGGGGCGGTGCAACGATATTCAATTGGAATGTTTTTCTTTTCACACTTCGCTTACTCGCACTAACGGGACCCAAGTATTACGCGCAAGCAACGCCACTGACCAAGAAACTTCTTTGTTGCGGTGTAATTTCCAGTACACAAGCGAGCGTTTTCATTCAATTACTCCTTCGCGAAACTTGATGACGTAACTGGGGGATCGTAGTATTCTCCAGTGACGATATTTGAACGCGGCTCATAGATTGGACCCGAGCATTGCATGGGCACTCGATTTGAGCACGTGATAATCGATAGCTCGAGAAGCATTCGGCTAGCGGTCCATGTCCAATAGACCCTTTCAGGAATTCAGTCTGGCCACTTTGATCACTATCATCATCATCCGAAAAATGGAATATGTGCTATACTAATGGCGGTCTTCTGTTTACTGATGAATGAAGAAGTTGAAGATGCTCCTAAGCAGACGTTAGCGCGACGTGAAGCAGGAATTAGATGCGAGAGCTGCGAAAGCGTTCATTTCTAACTCGGGCCCAGTCAGTCTGTTAGTAGCCCACACTCGGCTTCAAAGCCCCTTGATGTATAGAACTTTATCAAGGCGTCTATCTGGATTGGAGCTTCGTTCTGACTGGTTGCATCTTTTTTGCCATCAAAACTGAAAGAGATCGAAAAGGACTGTACAGTGAAGCGCACATTCTCGTTTACCGTTGACTGGCGAAAATGACGGTGCCTAAAAAATGCTGCAGGCCACAGTTTCATTGCCGCCATTAGTACGGTGAAAGTTGAACTGCCTTTTGATTCACCAGATGGCACTGAATTACGGAAAGGGTCTATTGCTGCAATGACGATAATAGCCGAACCATAACAATGTCTGGAACTCAGCGCGTGTCCTGTGCCTTGCCAATCCCAGCGCGTGGCTATGATTAACATGGGCGGCATATAATCGGCTCCAGGCCACGTGGGCGGATCGGTGGCCGAGTGGGCTAGCGCACACTTTAGCGCACACCAGCTCGAAGCACGTGGAGCGAAAGCTCGCGCTGCAGAACACAGGATCCTGGGTTCAATCCCACCTCTGCCCATTTCGATCTGGATGAGCATCGTACCGGCGTGCGGTCGCGTGTATCACTACTGCGTGGTGCATGTTAAAGACCCCAGGTTAGCAGTTGTACTGCACTGGCTAAATTTATCATCTAAAGCTGGAAGACTCGTCGCCCGTTGAGGCAGACCAAGTTCTAGGCTGTATAAGCATACAAGCAACTCAATTTTGTTTTCCAGACCACGTAGCCTCTTGTTCTGGCTGCGAGTTGAGGGTGTAACGCACCTCGTTTTCCTTTAATTTTGTCTGCGACTTGGACCGCATGTTGAGAAAAACGAACGGGTGTTTTACAGGTCATTAACGTTCGGGACCCTAAGCAGTATTTGCACAAAGCACAAAAGCGTTGCATCGCCTCTTTAAGACGACGAACTTTTTTTTCTAGGAACTTCACGGGTTCTTTTTTTTTAAGTTGACACACAACAACAAGAAGCAGGAGACAGCATTTGAGTGTGTATCCCGCACCGGTCGTCGATCGATAAAGTGATGACTCCCACGCTCATTGGAAGCATTAAAAGAAAAACGAGGCAAATCGTACACCAACGCCCAAGTAGTAGCAACAATCCTGTTACGCATTGTCGACATTCCCCTTCTTATGTATATTGCACACAAGCCGGAATACGGCATACCGTGTTTTTTTTTTTATTGCATCGGGCGTGCTGTTGGGTGCCCTTCGGAACCTGCAGCGACTATCGTTCATTCCTAAATCGCAGTGCCAGTCATGAAATGGAAATAAAATCAAACACTGAGAGGAATGCGATGCCACGAACTGCTCAAAATCGTCGCCATGGTGCCTTCTTTTGGGAAAATAGTTTCCGGCAATTAGTCCGTCTCCCTGTCATTTTAGCGTAGAACGATTTCATGAAGAGATGCTGCTCAAAATCGTTGCCATGGTGTCTTCTAAAGGCACTTCGCACAAGTTAATCATTCTCCCTGTTGTTTACGTGCAAACAACTTTCAAAAATACTGTAAAAAAAACAAAACTATAACGACACGAAGAACAGAAAATAATACAACGCCCGAGGAATTGGAGCGAAGTAGCAAGTTACAGCGATAATTATAAAGCGACATGAAAGACGGAGACAGGACAAAACATGTTATCGTGTGTTCGTCCTTTATGCCGCGTCCCTTTTATCTCAATAAAACGCAGTTCGCATTTGCTGCTGTCGTCATCGCCATCTCCACCATTTGCCGCTTCACTCTCGCAGTCAAACTAAACAACGCGGAAAAACATCCCCTTACCTCATTAACTAAATTACGTAAAGTGTTTTTTTTTCTTATTTTAATTATTTCTTGACCAGACAGTGCCAGGAAAGGATTTTGGTGGGACGCGGTCGTGGTATGCGCGACTTTTGACACGAGCTCTCTACGAATTAGAGCAAATTAAGAACGCGGGTAGCCATCACTATGCTCGAATTCCAAGGCAGAATAATATTCTCGCAGAAAGAAGGCTGGTGTGCCTAGACATAGCTTCCACTCTTGCGGATTTTGTTTTATTTGGCCTTCCAGAGTTGAGTGGCATTCAGGAACAGACGTTTGAGAGAGGTCCCTGCGAACTCATCCAGTGATTCTATTATACCACGCATGCGCGGAACACCGGGAAATCTTTTTTGTGGACTTGTTTTCGTTTTCTTAATCTCTGCGAGGTGCGAAAGCGTAACGCATGCCGGTTTTTCATTTTTTTTATCGATGGTGCTGGAAGGCGGCAGAAGGGAATACGGGAAAACAGCAAACACAAAACGGCACGGTGTTCAAACAACCACACCAACAAAACAACAGCCACGAAGGCGATGTGCATTTAACAAAGGGTTTCTTGAAGAAGACGTTTTGGTAGATTTGTGTAAATAGCGCATTAAAGTGGAAATTTTTATGGCCTGTGTAGTTGTATCTTTGATAAACCACAGAAGCACCGTGCACTCGCTTACTTCCAAATGCCATGCACGTCCGAGACATGGGACATGACAATTATGGAACTTTGTTTTGTAGCCCTTTCGGATATTATACTTTGTCTCACCTTAGAATGAACTATTGTTAGCCGCGCGTGCTAAAAGCGCGAGCTAGTCGCTTTGAATGAAGCCGCGGCGGCTGCACGAGCGCTCGTGCAGCAAGTGCCCTAGTCAAGGCAGTCAAGGCCGGCCGCTCGCGCTAGCACAGCCTTTGCGGTTAGTCCATGCTAGGGTGAGACGAAGTATAGACGACAATTACTACGATTAATAATCAGGGTTCCGTGATTTCAGAGTTCATTTTTCGTCAAACTCGGAGGGTGTTTTTCGGAGTTTATTTTTTGCCGAAAATTCGGAGTTTATCGGAGTTTATTTTTGTTTGATTTCCAATTCTCCTAAATTCGGAGTTTAATTTAGCAGTGCTTCTTATTAAAAATAAATAAATATTATCCGGGTGTTAGCGTATGCTGGACAAAAAAAATCGCGATAGTATCACTTAATATTTTCCTTAGTTGTATTTGGCGTTGGTGCCATTACTACTGGCAATGCTAATTTGTCCTACGACAAAAGTCGCACACAGGTGTTGCTTCGAGAAATGTTAATACCTTAAAAACAATAAACTTCTGGAGGTAGTCGCTGGGAAGCTTGTATTCATTCCATACTATTCCATCACCTACCGCGCGGCCGCGCGAGGAGAGTGGTAAAGGATGTGATGGAGAAGTTTCAACTGTCCCTCTTCCCCACTTTATGCAATCTCTATGGTCCATAGCTTTCACTGTTACAAAAGCACCACCTCTCCTTCCTCTAAAGCGCAAATAGTATGACCAAACTGGAAACATAAACCGTGACTTTTGTCGTGACCCGAAACTACAATGACCTAGCTGTTGTGGGTGGCCGAAATTGGAAAGAAAAGTGTGATGACATTTTCCCAGGACCTCTGACTCTACGTGACGATCAAACCATTAATTGTAAAATACGTTCGTGGTGTGTGTGGGGTGGGGGGGGGGGGGGAGATTGGCACATCGAAATTCGGAGTTTATCGGACAAACCCGAATTGGCCAAATATTTTACCGGCGGGTGTTTTTCGGAGCTTTGCGCATTTATCCTAAAACACAAACCCCTATTAATAACCTAGGTAAATTATTTTATTGTTACTATCAACCATGCACATGAGCTGCTTTCAGACAAGTCTTTTTAGCGCCACGCGTTGCTTCAATGTGCTGCTTCGTTGCCATGCCATTTTGCTCCTTGCATTCTTGTCGCTGTGTTGTTGTGTAGTTCGGTTCTTATGACGCCGTCCTGTTTGTACACCTGCTGTTTTGATCAAGATCTTTTCTCGTGTGATATTTTGTCACGCGCGGTTTCTTTGTGATGTCGCTGCGTCCTATCCGGTATTTTGTAGTTACAAGCACACCTGCCATTTAAGACACTGATCGTTCCTCCCCCTTTCCTTTCACGCCCAAAGAAGATGAAAGCGGCGCCGCAACATCTGTAGTAATCATGGTTGCCAGGGAAACGCTACTGTCGTGTTACAGCGTCCATTATATCTGCCGGATGCTTATACACGACTGATAGTGCCACGGTGTCCTCGTGCATTCCTAATTAAATAAATTAACGTAAGGATTTAGCTTAGTGTCAACAGTGCGGTGTCTCGGTTACAATCTCTTTTAATATTAATAACACATTACTAATAAATTGTAGTCTAAACATAATATTAACCAAAGCCTCATAACATTATTATTACTAAATGCTTTTATAGTGGAACGATTAACGCGAAAATCCTTATCGGATGTAAGTAAAGCCATAACTGCCGCTCTCTAACATGTCTGTGATAAACTGTTATTTTATTGATATCTCACGTTACGGCGCTCACACCATTAGTCCAAATCCGCAAGGTTTAGCCTATTTCAGGCTAATTTTATTAGTTAAGTCTTGGCATGTACTCTGTCACGTACTTTTTCCTTCGGGTTTGACCAGTATTGATCAAACTCACGACATAAGTCTTTTTTTTTTTGTATTCATGACAGCTAGTACGTTTTTATTTTGACATAATCCTAGCCGATGGCATTAGGGGTGATCAAAACTGGTGCCGAATTGTGAACAGAATATTTTTTCGTGTTACTCTACGGCAAACTCTCTGGCTCCTAAGGACCACTTGCAAAGCTTTCTTGCGTATTTTACTTGTTGCATGACGATGCTTGTCGGCATGAGTTGTCTCTCGCCTTGACAGACCCCAAAATTCGCATAGGGGTGCAAATGAAACCCCATTTTGTTTTCGCAGTTACCAGATAATTCGACGGCGTAAACACCTTGATAATCTAGGCGCCGATTAATCGACTGCTAGGTGGCATTGCGCAGTGAGTGAATCTATAAGTTGACGAAAGCTATAAACTTTACTAGACTATGTGACATGACAAGGCTTGTCCAATTCTTACTTGATTTAGAGTCAATTTTAGGTTCCTCCAAGCGTAGATCGATCACCTTTAGTAATGACATTTCAATCTTACTATTGTAAAAAGCGAAACAAAAAGTTGTTTGCTGCCAAGGTTTGTTTTCTTTGCGCTACTGTTACCCGACATCGGCGCTTTCAATGTAGTTTGACCAATTCTATATAACTCGTACCCGATTTGGTCGTAAACGAAACTATCCCACTGATCCATTCGCCGCCGTTCCGCAAACAAGTAGAACTATTCGACCATAGCCGTACTGTCGAACAATTCAGTCTGAACAACAATACATCGCAGGACACGTCGAACAAAGCAAACCTTTATCAACTTTGTACGGATCGTACAAAGTGCCTCTTTGAAGCTGACGAATTCTTTCTTAGGTAAAGTAAAAAGAACACCCACAGTGACAACTACCACACGGGCCCATCTCGGCAAGCCTCTACATTTAGCCAATAAACCGAAACACGACGTCATAACTCCTGATGAATGCCCTCTAGTTTTTGTTTGTACCTGGCCATAAAACCAATTCCGAAGCTTCACACAAACAGAAAGATACCCTCAGACTTTCTTCAAGTTCGCTTCATATTTTGCTCAATTTTAAAAGCGGCAACACTTGGCTGGCCATCCTCCAAACTCTCGCGTGTCCGTGGGTGCAATCGTTCCCTGGATAGTTTGCGCCCATTTTGGTTTTCCTTCGTATCATCCTTTTATTTTTTTTTGTTGCTTGTTTCTGTGTTTCTCTTTTCAATTTACTTTATCCGGATTTCAATTTCGAACCATTCCGACAGTTTATTGACACTCAGTGCATTCGCAATGTAGGAAACACTTTGCAACAAGATTGCTCTCAGGCGTTTGGATCTCGAGACAGCCTGTTTGATCATGCGACAACAATGTTTATTGAGAAACAACACTGCCTGTGCAGAAAATTTTACACTCTGGAAAGAAACATGTCGATAAACGTACGACGTGCGAATGAGCAAAGGAATACGAAAGAGCAAAATTAATGCGAAAAATAAATAATAATAAAAATAACTATAATGACAGACTGAAAAACGTTAAAAGCAAGAGACTGTAACATTCTCTGCAAAGACGTCTTCTGTAGTCTGCCATTTAGAAATAAACGCCCATGTACATATGACAGAACGAAATCATTATCGCAAGCAAGTCGTGAAAAACGCAAGGCAGACATAAAACAACTCATATGCTTATCCCTTTTAAACTTGAATTTGACGACTATATTGAATAAACAACGACTCCGAAGATTCAAAAGATTCCCATCTCTGACTGGTACTTTTTGTTTGGGTTAGAACATGGACATGAACCATCTTGATAAAATTCGTAAATGTGTAATGCGAAAAAAAAAAACTTGTTTTGCTTTGTTTTTGTTTATTCGAAACTTATTTAAAACCGAACCGAATCCACAGAGACGTTAGAACAAGAATTCAAAAGCTGCGACGCTCGATGTGGGGAAAAGGTACCCAAAAAGACAGGAAGGAGACGGTTTGAACCACTAATCTCTATGACAATTGCTGGATCGCGTTTGCCCGCTCCGCGAATGCGGCCACTGGCGGCCATCTTTTTGGTAGAGTTATATTACCTCTAGCCAAGGTACAGCTCCTGCAGCCACTATTATCCATTCATGGCAGACAGCGTTTAGACAGGTGTGGTGGCAGGCTGCCGTCAAAATAGGGTGGGTGATATTTCGTGCTTGATTGAAATTGTTTGACGAAACATGTTTTTGAAACCCGGCGTGAACGGTAGCCCGATCTTTGAGGACCCGGTGAAAGTTTCACGAAATCGCAGCACCGGGGAAAAGCAGCACAGCACGCATCGAAAGTCGCATCGAAAGAAGCATCGAAAGCAGACGCCGGTACGGAGTCTGCTTTCGATGCGAGCTGCGCTGCTTTCCCCCGGTGCTGCGCTTTCGTAGAACTTTCGCCGGGTCCTCAAAGATGAGGCTACCGTTCACGCCGGGTTTCAAGAATCTGCTTCGTCGAACAATTTCAATCAAGCACGAAATATCACCCACGGTACAGTGTACTAGATCCACGGCTATTTTATGGCAGCCTGCCGCCATTGCGCTGTCCGCCATATTACTATGATGGCTAGAGATAATATAACTCTACCAAAAAGATGGCCGACCGTGGCCGCATTCCCGTCCATAGGCGGAGCTGGTCAAACGCGATCCAGCAAACAGACATAGAGATCAGTGGTTTGAACGGTGCAGTGCTTTTCCTGTATCTTGTATCCTTTCCTGCCACTTTTTTTCATTTCTTTTTCCATGCTAAGTGGTTCTACTGGTACCATAAACCATTTCTCAGTTTACTCCCTCGTTTTCGTCATCCAATGTGCAAGCCAAAGAACTTTCCAGAAAAAGGTCCCCCAAGGCCTCTTGTCAATCCCACATTACACCGCACGGCGCGGGGAATTGTGGGGCCGTTCCGATGTACTCCCGGGTGGACTCATTCGATCCGTGCATCCTGGAGGGGGCTAAACTCCTTCTCTCTTACCCCCCGCGAGATGAGAATACAAACAGAAAAGAGCGAACACGTCCCAAAGCTGAGGCGTACACTGTTTTCTTTTGTTTTGTCGTCCTGCTTTCTTTACGTTCTGAAATTGCAAAATGCTGAACAAACATGAACCGATCCCTCTATATATATGTATACACCAACGCGCCACGCCGCTGGGGTTACGCTACTGTCGGCACGGCGCATGCGCAGTGCCCACACCTGGTGTGGGCTAGACTCACTGAATGTATCCAGAGCACCGAAACTCCCAGGCTCAAGACGCCGAAATAAAAGCTATATCTTTTTTTTTTTTTATTGTGGTCATTTTGAGCGTGTAGAAAGCATGTTTTTTGCGTAAAAAGAAACGGAAAAAAATTCTTTTTGTGGGAACTTCTATTGGAGATTAGTACAGAGCGAAAGGAGCGCGACGTTTTCATGAAATTTTAGTTTACGAAGTTTTGCGGCACAATGAATAATGTTTATATACAACTATGTCACACCGGTGATTTCGGGTACCACGTCCCGACCTTGGCGAGTCCTAACTTCGGTGGTAATTCGCGGCCGCGGTGTTGCCAGGTTCTGCTATGTATAGCCAAAGTTGGCGTCAAAATTTGGTGGTTGGCCATGCGGCTACTTTTGGGCGATTTCCAACAATTTCTTGGCAACGTCGCAAAACATGCTATGTCCATTTCGGTCGGTAAAAATTTTATAAGTTCAGATCTGCTGGGAAACGTTGAAGATATTGCCAAACCAAAAATTTATAAACATACAGTTTCTGAAAGCCACGCATGCAGGACAATTCGATTGACAGTTCGAACCAGGAACCCACAAGTAGAAGCTCTGGTTTGACTCCATGGGACGAATATGCTGCGAACAATCGACGATTCTTGACCGGCGGCTTTTGCTCTGCGCGTGGCATCAGCACACTGGCTGCTACGTCGCGAGCAAAGCGAGCGTGCCGTCGGGGGATATTCGTCGCATTATTTTCTCCATAGAATTCAAAAGACAAAAACAAAATTGCAAGGAAACCCCGGAGATGTGTATGTTTGCCGCAGTGCGTTTTAGTGGCAGAATATGAATGATTCATTGGTCAACTGCCACCAGCGTTCTTTTTTTTTTCTTTTTTCGTTATACCTGTTTTGATTTTGTCCTGTCAAGTTTAGGATTCATACCGTCTAGTGTTCCGACTGTTCTGCGTGTCCTATACATTTTATTACCTGTTTGTGCGATAACGGTTTTATCTCTCCATGCTCCACAAAAATGGATCCTTCAAATGAGGCATATTCTGGTTTAACATATCTGATTACGTCGGAGCACCACTGGTATGGCTCACGTAAAATGCGGCGTTCGAACGTGAACTCAGTCAGTTAAATGCCGATCTGGATAATCGCAGAAGAACTCCCATTTTGGAACACAAACGGCTAATCCGTCATCAGTTTTAATCCGGAGAATCTGAATACAAAAGCGACACTTTGTTTAAAGAAGGTGTCATAAGGAATAAAAATGACGTAACCATATTGCCATGGGTGTTGGGAAATCCCGAATAGAAAGCCATAAACAATACTATACTGGTTTTGGGCTATTTTGGCTATTTCTTTTTACGGCTTTCGCTATATTCGGGCTATTTACGGTAGTCATTTGGAGGTTTGTTAGTGCCCCTTTCTGGTGACACTCTCCGCGGCGTGTCCGCTTGCGAAACTGAGGTTGGCAGTCTTAAAACCCCTTCTACCGCATATGTTTCGGCGCCGATATGGCCGATCAAAGCTCATATAGAACAGTCACAGCGGACGCTATCGAATTCGATACTCTGGGAACATTCAGTAGCCGCGTTTACATGAATGCGACCTTATCACATCGACTCCAATCGTCCTTCGAATGAAGTCGACGTGGCAACGTTTACATGAATGCGCACCAAGCCCTACGGGAAGGTGACGCTACGCCGTGCCAAAGTTCAAAGTTAAAGCTGCGTTTCTGGCACCAGCCCACCACGTGGCCACGTTTTCCAATGCTTCGCACGTAGAGGCCCTTCGATGCTTTCGACGAGCGTAAAAATCGTGCCCGCTGTCTTCGATGCTGCGCAAGAATTAAGTTACGAGACGGAAAAAACATCAAACCCCAAAGAATGTTTGGCTCCGGGCCGGGCCAACGGGCCACTCTGGATCGGAGGCGAAGTGCTTCCGCACGCCCTTGCGAGCGAGATTGTTTCCAGCCGCACTGAGAAATCCACAGCGCTTCGCCTTTCCAAGCCTCGCCAACCACGACCGGACCCCGAGGCCGAAAGGCTCCGACGCAGGCAAACACGGCACCGAGGTAGGAGCTGCTAGTTCCGCGGTACCATGCAGTGTTCCGTGCCCTCGTCGTCGTTCGGGCTTGCGCCGAAGCCTCTGGGGACTCCCTTCAACGCGCTACTCGTACTTCGCAAGGGTTGGACGGAGGCCGCCTTCACCGAGCAGCTCAGCTATATTCCGCTCATTTACGATGCCAATAAAAGCTCGCGTTTATTCTCAGGAGAAAACTGCGGGCGACCACACGAGACCGCTCTCTGCCCCGGCCGACGAAGATGGCCGCCGCCACGGTCTGAGCTGTTCACTCGCTCTCGCAGCGAGCGCCTTTCCATAATCCTCCCCGTCTCAGAATGCAATGCGACCTCCGTTTAGATAAACCTGAATGAATGCGTATTCGCCATCTTGATCCATCTCCGTCTACCGACTTGAATGCGAAGCGCTTCCCTGGAGCATTATGCCGTTTACATGACCGCAATGTCCCCATTTAACTTAGCAGGCAATTCGACGTAACCTCACCTGGCGTCTTAGGGTCTATGCGTCAATTGAATATCCCCCACCAAATTTGCACCGTCAGTTTTTTCTATTAAATTCAGCAGTAAAATTCACGTCGCGTAACCAGACATCACGTGATTTATGCACCAAATCAGCTTCCCCGTTAAATTTAGCGGGGGGATTTATAAAATATACGTTCTTCACTTCCCGAAAAAACCGTTTCACGTCTTCTAAACATTTAAACGGTTGGTTCTTAGAGAGTGCATTTCATGCATTAAAGGACTTTGGCGATAATGGTCGCTACCTGTTTTACATACTATTACTGGAAACCGCTTCTTCGTCGTTATATGCGCAGAAATTAAATCAGGTTTAAGGCACTGTATACGCACGTCGAAAATTTTACAATCATGCAATAATTTTGTTATGCGCCGCTCCTCCAACAGTATAGCCGGGCGGGCCGAAGTAGCCATACAGTTCACCAAATCGATCCGGAGAGCTCAACTTGCGCGACCGAGACGCAATAAAACGAACAAACTATAAACACCAGATACGTTATGAATAACAAAACAAAAACTTTAAAAACGTTGCTCGCACAGTCAATTATTTCTAATTGGCCCAACAAGAAGTTCGATCAAGTCGTTCGCTGAACCAGCATACGAATGAGCTTGCAGGGAAAATAATGATGAGCACTCGAACCCATGCTCAAGTTCACCAAGAGACTCCAGGGGCCATGCCGTGAGGTCCTAGCCAACTCGCAAGTAAGGCAAGTCAGAATCCGCTTACACAAATCCGCTGTATCTCAGGTGGGCAGCTCTCCCACGTTAAGAACTCCACGCATCAGAAACTCGCTACGGGGACCTGCGGCCCGTCCGTCGGAAACTCCAGACGGCCAAACAGGCTTTTCCCGGCAGATCTTGTTCTAGCGTAGGCGCTAAGCTTGGTAATACGGCTTGCCTTTTTCGTAGAAGCGGTATTGCTTTCTTTTGTTCGCTTCCTGCATAAGAAGGCACTCCCACGCCCGCACTAAACTTGCGTTTGGGTGAAATCACCATCGAACGAACGGTTCCCTTCGTTCTAGACCGCCTCCGGTGTCCTAGACCCGCTACTACCTTTTTTGCATTTTGTCCGCACAACGCTTGGCGACCTTTGCCCACACCTTGTTCGCGGAAAGCTCTCAGACTGAACCTAGTGTTTGCACGCTTTCTGTACACACGCCTTGTACACGGATGAACGCTTTTCGTGTTTAGCATCGAAAGAAGAGGTCCGAGTTCTGGTGTATGCGCTTATTTAGTTTCACGGGGACAGTTTCGGTGAGAGCTTTTCTGCCGCTCACTCGTACGGCCTCCGAAAGCGCTAGCGTTGCGTATTTGCGTAACGGTTTTTTTCCTTTCGCGCGTTTTTATGGCGCCTCTTTTACTGCAGATTAGTCGTTCTCTTTTTCGTTTTTTTTTTTCTTGAGCTGTGTCAGCGAAGAAACTAGATAATTATCCGATCAGACCTTCAGCCTCCTTGCCTGAATCAATAGGTAATAGCTCGGAACTGATGTGAGTTAACCGGATGTTGTTTTGTTTTTTTGTTTTTTTATTGAGGTGTATAATGTCTTAAAGCTCTTTAGCTCCTATTTCTCGTTTCATTGCAAAGTTCTTTTAAATGAAACATGTAAAGAGTGCTGCGGCAGTAAGTTTCAATAAAAATCGAGGATATTACCATCTAACAGTAAGAAAGAAGTTCTGGTGCAAAAATAGTTACAAAAGCGATGCTCTTAATTCACAAACCTTTCAATCTCCAAATAAGACGTGCAAGGTTTTACCTCAGAATTATTTTTTTAAGGCATTCATGAGAATTGAAGGCGGGGCAATCGCGTAAAAACAACACATAAAATATAAGGAATGGCATACCTGACAACTTAAACCCCTCAAAATCCACTCGCGGAGTAATCCAGCTTCTCATTCTTTTTTCTCACAGACAAGCAAGTAATTCCCGTATGCACCCTGAAATGTCAAAGCGCAAATTACAACTTTTTGCGTTATTTCTTATTTCCTCGCTTCCTTTTTTTTCTCTCTTTTTTTTTTAATTACCGGGTGTATTTAATTTACCTCTATAAAAAAACGGATGAAATTTGACATAACCAGCTGGTAAGAAGCAGTGTTGTACACGTTCCTCAAAAAAGGAACGAAATATCGTTCCTGGTTCCTTCTGATTTTCGGAACGCGTTCCCGTTACAAGTTCCATTTGTGAAAAAGGAACTCGTTCCCGTTATAGTTAAAAAAATGGAAAGTATCGTTACATATACGTTACATTTTTTTTTTTGCTGATCACCATATTTAGTTAGATCAAGCGAAGTCTTCTTTTTTATCTATCCCATCAAATGGCACCATACGAATTTGAATGTTGTGGGCGACTCAGGTGAGGAAAATGTACTGTTGGAAGGTCAGTCTTGAAAACTACAAGTTCTTCTTTGTGAAGGTTGGATTTGTTGTTCAGTTAGAAGGAGGGGGACAAGGGAACAAGGAATAAAGGTTAATTTTCTGTTTATATCTTTTAAGTGGCCAATCTTGGGATATAAGGGTGAGTTCGATGTTTTGTAACCTGTTGATTTGCTGTAACTGTAGGTCTCTTTGTGCAAGTTCAGTGATGGCTGTAGTCAGCCTTAGGTTTCTGGGTGTATGAAGATTCGTGGAAGCAAAGAAAGTAGCTGAGTTTGAAACGTCCCTCTTTCTATATCTTTTCCTTCGACTAAAAGTTCTGCTTTTTGTACCGCAGCCTCGGGCATTAAAAAAGGAATCAATGTCCACTAGCTCTCCTGCACCCGACTATTACCAAGCAAAGGCGACACAAAATAACCCCTAAGATAAGTAACCAAAAAGTTACCGAGGTCGTGCTCTTTGTAAAAATATTATTTTTATACTTTTAAACTTTCCCTTTAAGAAATAAAATAAAAATTACTCCACTAGACGAAAAGAAGGAACGCCGTTCCTTTTTCCGTTCCAGTGAGATTGTAACGAGTTCCCGTTCCAGTTACACTGATGCAAAATGGAACGGCGGCGTTCTCCTTCGTTCCTCCTAAAAGGAACGCGTTCCAAGAACGCCGTTCCGTACAACACTGGTCAGAAGTCGCAAAACTGGAAGCAGCGCACACGCCCGTTTTCAAACACAGTGGCGCCATCTATGAGAGCAACATCGACTGTTCGTTGCAATGAGCCGGAGGACTCTCGCAGAAACTCAACGTATTCAAACTGGAAGATACTGGAAGCGCTTCTCGACGGACTGTCGCCGATGCGCTACACGGGACCACCATTGAAAACTTCTCAAACTCGAGGAATTGCGCAAAGTTGTTCATCTTCCGAGTTTCCAGAGCCTCCTTTTACACACCGCGCAGAAAGAAAAAATATACGCAAGATCACGCCGCGTTTACTGCGCTCGATTGGTTTACCCGGCTATAGGGAAAACGCACAAAGACCTTTGTCGCTTTTTGATTGGCACCGTACAGGTTGGCTACGATCTGTGATTAATGTGAAAGGGAGTATGGAAGAATTTTCTCAAACTCTTGTCACAGTGGGAAAGTGTCACGCCACCCTATCCCCATTCCGAAGAAGTGCGGGCGCCGCGGTCACGTCGAGCGCAGAAGATTAAACGTGCGGCAAAACGCGTGCGCTAAGTCGAACTGATGGGAACCAATCCCGACTCGGCGATATACAAGTAATCCGTTACTTTTTTAAGTAATTTTGTAATTGACACGTTACGTCTCTGTGGTATTAATTTGTAATGTAATTCCGCTACAAAATATTGGTAACGAATTGCTTTAATTACTCGTTACCTTCTTTTTTTTAAATATGAATATAATACAGAAACTGGAGTAATATCTGTCTGGGACCAACCACTTGACCAAAGCTCAAAAACGAGCGCTCGCGCCCATGCATTTTTCAGCTCTGCACGCGAGTTGTCGGCCCTCCACGATTAACGGCATGCTCACTATGACGTCAGCAAAGGATTTCTCATCGTCAGAAATAAGAGTAATGTAAATGAGAGTAATGTAAGGATTCCAATTTTGACGATGTTGACAGTCCTGATTTCGGAGTGCAATGATTTCAAGCTTCCACCATGCTCATTACAAACATTATTGAACTTGTTGTTCGCAAAGTAATGACGTCATGAGAGGAAACCATATGAGGGCTCCACTGAAACACCTCGCCACTAATGGGAGCTTTCACTGTCGGCCATAGCTGTGTGCGCGACTGCTGAGCGCGTACTTACGGTGAGCTTTCACAGTTCTTCTGCAAGGTGCATCCGGCACCATCAAGATTGCTGGTCTTAGCAGCCTCCTCAAAAACATCTCCCTCCAACAAACATCTCCTCAAAAATGCAAAAGCTGACAGTGCATCAAAGCTACAGGCACGAGAGCGCAGCTTTGAGACGTTGCGCTTACGCTTGAAATACCCTGCCTTAACAAAAAGGAGCTTTCGTAGATATGTTCCTTACCTCCTAATCTCCTAGCGGAGGTAGACTTTGCTACTGAGCATTCGCACCGCTAGCTTGATCAACAGGATTCCAGGGATCATTTCCGGTCGCCGTAAGCTAGCGGGATGGCGGGTGTGGTTGCAGCTTTCGCTGTCTTGTCAGCTTACAGGCAAACGGACTGCACCCACATTCTTTCTTTTAAATACAATATTTTATTTTAATGCGAATATTAATGCGAATAGCATTCTTTGGATACTTCACGCACTTTTCGTCTATCTATGTATCTATCTGGCTATCTAACCTCTTACGCCGCGGGTCGATAAATAAATAAAAAAGACCGGCGCCGGCTGGGATTCGAACCGTTGACCCTTTGATCAGCAGGCAGACGCGCCAACCACAGAGCAATGAAGGCAGTCATTCAACGCACTCTAAACGGTTGTTTATATCTTTACCATAGACGGCTTTACAGCGCTGTCACAGCTACCGGTGCGCGCGCGTTCCATGCACGAGGGAGAGGGGAGCACGGCCGCTAGCTCACCCTCTCCCGCGCTCGGGAGAGGGTGATGTAGCGGCCGTGCTCAGCCTCACGAGAGCGGAATGAGCCCTCGTGCATGGAACGCGCGCGCACCGGTAGCTGTGACAGCGCTGTAAAGCGCGTCCTATGGTAAAGATATAAACAACTGTTTAGAGTACCGTTGGTTGAGACTAGCTGAGACGCCAGAAAGTCTGGTCGGTACCATTTTGAGTGTTTGTGCGTATGGCGCGTGCTTTGCTCGCCTTCCTAAGTGACACAAACGCACGTGCTGGGCTGCGGAGATCGTGCGCAGGGCTGTGAAAGTGTCAACAAATTTAGAATCCCTCAAGAGTGGGCTGGCGTATCTAGAGTGTGCCGGCCACCTGACGAACGCGCATAACTCCGCACCGTTTGATGCTATTCGCATTAACGTAGATAATCATTCCCAAAGGATGGGTTCTGTTTACAAGGACTACCATTATGCGAGATTATGAGAATTAGAAAGTAGTGTTGGAGAACATTTTTGAAAACATCAATATTGTTTCAATTGTTTTCTTGATAAGTGTACGGGAAAAGTAACGTGAAAGTAATTTGTAACGTAACGAATAAAGTAATCCATTACTTTTCAGCGAAAGTAATTTGGAACGGTAATCCATTACATTTGAGGCTCGGTATTTTGTAATTCTAACCCATTACATTTTTCAAGTAACGGGCACAAGTCTCAACTGTAATACACCGATGCGTCGAAGGGGCTAACACGGCGGCCACAGCAAGCCTTCCAGCTCGTTGGAGTAGGAACCGGGGTTCGCCCTTTCTGCGAGCGAAACACCGGACGAAGCTGAGCCTCGAGCAATACGATTGAGCAGCAGTCATTCTCTCCTCATACATCGTACAAAATACACATGGTGTTTCTCTGTAGACAAAAGCACAGGAATATCTGCGAACACGTCTCCAGCATCTTCGAAGAATGTTTTTCTTCATACACGTTTGTGCTTAGAACATGTTTAAAAACAAACTCTAAAAAAAAAGGTTTTTTTTTTTAACGGAAATTCGCAGCCAAATTTTAGAATTATTTTTTCGTCCGTCCGTGCATATCCCGCTACATTTAGCGCGGGAAACTAAACGTCACGTGGCCTAGGCATCGATTCAGTGTTTCCGATAAATTTAGCGGAAAGATTTGTGTCGCCCGACCTGTCGCGAGCCCCATACACCTCTACAGTTTCCCTCCGCTATATTTCGCGGGAAACCTGACGTCACGTGACTGGAACGTCACGGGACATCAATCACTTTCCCAACGTATCCAGGTCACGCGACATGACGACGCGTGACCCGTACAATTACTTTTAGTTTCCCCGCAAAATATAGCGAGAAAATTGACGTCACGTGATCCGACACCAATTCAGTTTCTCCGCCGTATTTGGCGGAAAAATTGATGTCAGGTGTCCTATGCACCGAGTCAATTTCCCCGCCTATTTTAGTGGAAAAAGTATTGACGTTACAAGACCGGACGTCACGGACGTCTACAAAAAAATTGTTTTCTCGCTAAATTTGGCAGGGAAATCGATGTCAAGTGATGTGTGTTGTACCGAGTCGGCTTCCACGCCAACTCGATAAAAATATAAGTTCTTTACTCACCGAAAACGATTGTTTAATGTCTTCCAAAGAAATCTAAACGATCTGCTCCTTAAATGCTGCATTTCGTGCCTTACATAAGTTATACGGTACCTTGAAGATAAAGGTCCTTGCCACATTTTGCATGACTAACGTGACAATACCATCAGACAGTGCCTACAGACTGTGTTTTCTACGATGTATCAGTAGTGTGACTGCAGATTTAGATCACGCTCTTAAGCATAACACCAAAAAAAAAGAAACAGTCCCGATAGTATCCGATTTTCAGCTGTGGTCCGCGCTTGCAAGCGCCACATCCATATGTCGTACCAGCAGTATGTATAAGTCCTTCGGGAAAGCTCTTGAAATACCGATCATGCTCAAAATTACGCGAGTCTGTGGTAAGAGACGGGAAAAACTTGATCAACGTCCAGCAGCGCGCCTGCACACTCGCTGTATGTTTTGCTCGAAATACGAAACTACGGGAAATACCGGCGTGAGTCTGCGCTGCCAATTCCCGGTCACACTGCTACTATATCTCTTTGCAATGAGCTCACTCGGGAAGTCACAGAAGCGCTCGCCGGCAGCGCGGACGATTCCAGGCAAGATCGCTCCGTACCCCGAGACCCCATCCTCAATCCCCCATGACCCCAACTCAATCCCCGAGACCCCATCCTCCATTTCCTGAGACCGCCACTCCGACTCTCCTTGACATCCACCAATGAAGAAAAAGAGACGGCTTGCCAACAACCCCAAGAGCAAGAGTCCGGACGAACTGGACCTCATTCCCGGAGAACTCCGACGTCGTGAAATTGTAATCCTAGGAAAAATAAGAACGGGAAGCGCGGTAAACTCCTACCTATTCCATAAATGGGATCATGCCTATCAATCAACCCACAACGCCGAAATACCACCAGTGCAAGGAGCCCCTGAGATCTCCACATCTCCTATGGGGGTTCAGGAACTTCGAGCAAAGGTGTAGCACGCTCAGAAAGCAAGACTCCAACAGTACACCCAAGAGTTTTCAATCGTGGGTCCACCCGAACCGCAGACTGCTGCAGCTGAGAGCAATCCTCTCCTACCTGTGGGAAAGTGATATGAACACCTGCCTCTTGATGATTTTTTTTTCTGCTATTGCGATAAACTTTTTAGGAATTTATACTTAACAAAACGAAACCGGTTTTTTTTTTAGTGGACAAGGGTGTGAGGTTTGATTCAAATTTCAAATTTATTTGACATGAATTTTGCAAGATGTCGCGGGTACAGGCTAAAAGCCACCAAAAATGCGGCTTGACTGCAATATCCCAGTGTAAAAAATTATGAGAGTGCAAATAGAAAATACATGTAATTTATTTACGTGGTAATCATTTCACTTTGATTGCTTTTGGATTTTGCAGTCTTTTTGTAGTCTTTATGTGGGATATCTGTGGTGCTTCACCAGAATGTCATGACGACCGAATCCTATTCAGTCATGACGAGAAGCCTTGCGGCGGTGAGTCATTAGCCAAGCCAGTTCAGCTTGCTAAAATTTTTGAGGTCGGGCAAAACACTGCTGCACAATATGAGCTATCTCTGTTATCAATATTAATGTAAATTTAGAAGCTATGCGCTTCGTCATAATTGGCAGGCGAGCATTCAGTGTTGAATGAGAGCGTTTCGAAATCGTAATTCGGGAATTTTCTGTCCGCCAAACCTTCCCCAAACAATACATTAAACCCGCTCAGGCATCTTACCTCGTTAACCTTTCTTACCCCTCCTCCTGCCCCCCCCCAACCCCCCTCCCCCATACCATATTTGTAATCTATTTTTTGGAGGGGTTCCTTCTCATGTATTTACACGTAAGTATAAAATGTGCAGCCTAAAATTTGGTGTAAACATATTATGTTTTTACCTTTTGACTTTTCCTTCCCACTCTTTTCACCTGCCTTCACTTACTGATATACTGCTGGTACACGTAATATGGTTGCTCAAAGCATAAATTACGAATCGTCGAACATCAAAACGCACGCCTCCACAGAGGCTTCGTTCCTCCCAGTTGTCGTCCGAGCCCTTCTGTTTCCCTGCCGCGGTTCTCAAAATGGCTTCGACGTAAGGATATTTTCATTTTGGATCGGAGCCATGACATCCACTCTATGCAGCCTTATATTTCCGGAACGTAGGAGCCATACCAAGGGACGAGCTCCCAAAGTACACACAAGTCGACTCACAAACATATTCGCGGACGCCAGGAGTACAGCGAAATGCGAAAAACATAAAAGTACCATTGGACAAAAACATCCTTCCGAAATGCACGAGGACGGACATCGGAAATGAAAAGATGGAGTTGCATCTTTCTATTCGAGGTTCGGGTGCCACCGCTGCTGGGATCCTCGTCTGCATTGTTGTCTTGTCACGGGACGGCAGAAACCTAGGAACGTAGAGGATGGTTCCTTCCAGCGCTCATGTCTCTATTTTTTACTTGTTTTATCTCTTTTTATAAATATGCATTGCTGAAATAGTATGTTTGATCAAGAAAATGAATCCCGGTTTTCTTTGGCCACGTAAATAAACTGCGCATCCCAGAAAGCTGAAACTCCGTGAGGATGTCACGCTACCGGTGGCGATAAAATGTGAAAGTTTGTGCAAGTGATGTTACCTAGATCAAAAGATACAAAACAAAAACAATATATCTCAATGAGCCAACGTCCACCTAAGCCTAATATTGATCGAAGCGTCATTTGAGATTGTAGGCGCCTGTAGCCTTTATTTTAGGGGAAAAAAACTGTATACTCAGAAAAACAATACTCTTTTTCTAAATGATAATAATCCGTGGAGAAAAGGAACAAGAGAGACAAAGGACAAACACAAATATGCAAACACAGCAAGGTGACTGGTGCACGCTGAAAAAAATCCGCCTGGTCCTGGTATCAAATGAGGGACCAGGAATCGGGAAATGTAACGGTCCCTGTTTTGGTACCAGGACCAGGCGGATTTTTTAGAGCGCACCAGCCACCTGGCTGGTTTTGGAGATTTGTGATTGTCCTTTGTCCCCCTTGTTTCCCTTTTCCAGGGATTATTATCGTTTATGCTTTCCAGCTCACCTCCGCCTTTGCATAAATTGCATCATCACAGTTTTCTTTTATGTTGACAATTTTTTCCCGCTGACACCATACATGCAGGCACCCACAATCTCAAATTTGTGTTTGATTGAACTTAGACTTGTGGACGTCGGCTCATAGGGGGATTTTGTTTTTCTTTGGTATATTTTGATCCAGGTAACGTCATGTGTTCAAACATTCGCATTTTATTATCACCG
>JAZHYW010033707.1:0-12620 GCA_037355805.1 Ixodes ricinus
TGGATTATACTTTGTTTCAGCTGAAGTCCACACGCAGCTGAAGCTACAAGCGCGAGCATGTGGCCATAAACTGTGCTTGCACTTCACGTGCGCGCGTGCTTGGCAGGGATGCTGAAAGCCCGCACCTTGCGCTTGTAGCTTTGCTACGCTCACATTTACAGTGAAACGGAGTATGGGGCAATAGGGCATCGTTATTACCCGACGTCCGAGTGTCAGAAAGCACCCCCCTCCCCCCCCCCCCCCGCTTTCTAACAATCGGACGCCGAGTAATAGACCGATCTCACCAAGCGATCGGCGCATGCGTGACGACGCCATAACTTTAGTTCACTCGAGTCAAAACGCAGTGAACGAGAGGGCTCGTGCTGTCGCGTGCTCCGCACGCGCAGAGCTCCAGCGAGGTCGTCGCACGTGCAGAAAGACTAAAGTTCCCTCGATGCATTGCGGCAGCGGTGGCGTAGTCAAACTGTCTGGTGAGATCGGTCTATTGCGGTGCGATTGTAAGATTTCGGGGGAAGTCTTGTGAATGCGCGGAATATGAGGTGCAGCGGCTTGTCCGTAGATTAAAAGCGCCGAGAGTGTCGGCGCTTTGAATCGCTAGCGCGGCTTATCGCATACGCGTCTGTTGATGGAGAATGGCGTCATCCTTCGCGAGGTACCCAAAGCACAGCTCTGCCGCGTTTCTCCGGCACCGAGCACACCAAATTTCTGATTAGCCGTGCAGTTTTTGATGGGAACGAAAATGCTCAGTTTTAACGGATTCAATACTTCCCGCCACTATATTTAAATATTGAAGTTGCTAAAGGAAACATTAGTACAAGTTTTTGCAAACGGTAGGTAAGGTTAACTACGGGACATTTCAGATCGATCCTGTTGATAACGAATCGGTCGCTAACTCTTTTTACAAAATATCAACTCGATGTTTACATTTCATAGGACAACACGACGATGACAACCGCTGCTGGGAAAATGCTATTCTCTTCTAAGCAATAAAGCAACCGTGACGTAAAGACCATTATCTCATCGGACCCGGTTTCCAGCGGAGAGCTAGTGTAACTTGTTAACTTTGAGTGCTCCGCTGAGCACTCAAAGTCACACAGATGCATTTTCGAAACCTGCATTAGAATGACCCAGAGCTGCCAGAATACAAGGGTGGTCAGCGTTTCGTTAGAAAGCTGCGCTCCGAAGCCTGTTTCCAAATTAACCAAATGACGTTGAGACGTGACCGTTCGATGAAAGGACCATGATCTACGGGCCACCCGAGCCCCTTTGTTTGGTCAGATGTCGAGGCAATGACGTAAGCGAGAGCTCTGAGCCGACGGTCGGGTTACCAGTTAATAATGTGCACCGAATCGCACTCCCTCGACTGGCGTTCAAAGGAGCCTGTCCCGTAGCCTTCTCTGCCTGCGTCAACATTAATTAATTCCGAGACGTGGAACTCTACCCGGTTACACTTCGCATGTTGCAACGACCAAGCTTTAACCTTCTTCCGCACTTCGGCGCTTCCGTCGGCCCGCGTCAATGCCTGGCGTTAAGGGATTAAATTTTTTTTTGTACAATTTGTTTCTGGAAAAAGAATTTGAAATATCAGAAAGCTGCACCATTTAATGAAGTATACAACCTTAATGAAAAGTTTTGCTTGGTTGTACAAATTTCTCAGTTTTCACGTATAAGTGAATTTAGTAACTGGATGCTTACGACACCCACTTTCGTTTAATTCCAAGAAGAAAAATTGCAACTTCTTTGTCAAACAATTGTGTCATGAAAGTTTTGTGAGGAGCCGGATTCTCACGCGTGCGCTGTTAGTGAATGTTTTAAAGACAGGCAGCATAAACTCCGGGTCACCTTAAATAAGTAGGGTCATCTTTATTCGGAGTAAGAGTTATATATTTTTGCTATTCCAACAATCTTAAATAGTGTGAAACGCGGACCTGTGTGGCAAAAATACGATACATTCGCGACCACTCTTAAAGGGGTACTCCGCCGATTTTTGAGCTACCTCAGCTAACTATATTTTCTGACTCCCCGGCCTTTACCCTTTCCGGTATGCTATTTAGTATCGCGAAATTCATAATAGTTATTGCGAAATCGGCAAATGAAAATGATGCAAAAACCAACATTCAAATATACCCGCACTTTTCAGTGCCGTGACGTCAGTGGAAGGGCAGGCTTGCCAGTCGAGCGAGCAGTCTAAAAAATAGAATATGCCAATCATTTGTTCCGTGCTGGAGCGCGGGGACTGGAGCGAGCTTCCAAAGCATTCATTTGACACCATGAAACTGCTTCGAATCAGTTGGGAACAAATTCTACAGTCCAAAGAGTGATCCCTGCACTTCCACTGACGTCACTTTTTCGTTGTTGCCAGTAGAGACTTTCAGTTTGAAAAACACGGTGAGGACCAAAATTGTAAATTCAATAACTTCGTGAAAAAAAATTATTTTGACCTAATATTTGGGATACTATTTTGGCGATGTTGTTTGGCGAGTTTAGCAAAATTTCAAGCAAATCGGGGACCATGAAGAAATCGGCGGAGTACCCCTTTAAGGCTTTTTTTCCTCATAAGGTTAGAAGTGTATTCATATTCTGTAAGGTAGTGGTGCCTCATGCCAGATGGCAGTACACAACATATCACTGGACAAGACCGTGGAAGATGATCTGCTTAAAAAACGGTGTGAAAATAGAGCGATTTCTTTGATAACAATCCTACGACCTTTCTGGCTTTTTGATAAATAGAGTTTACGTGGCCATTCCATGATAAAGTATCGAAAAATAGTAAGCCCAATATTTTAAACGTTGTCACATAAATACCAATATGCCCAGCCATATTTATATTTCAATTATGTTCAGCTGGCCACTTTCACTAGATAAAGTCTTATTGCCGCGTGCCCCATAGCCTCTTCCGACAATCTCTCCGCATGCCAGACTTCGCAACTGGAAAAAAAAACAAAGAAACAAAAATAACAAAATAACAAACAAGTGTCTCGTCTCTATGGTACCTTTGAGCGTGCATTTTCCGCTCAGAGGTCTGCTGTGACCTTGATGGACGCTAGCTGGAACACCGCGTCTGAGATCTCTCCGCTTGAACGTGTTCATAAAACTGTTCTTGCCACTGTTAAGGCACGAAACTAGAGTCAATAACGCAGCAGTGTTAAATGGTCAATTCCGCTGGTAGATTGGGATTGGTTTCCGAAATCCGCGAGGAAGGAGAAAGGGGGGCACGCTCCAGGTCAACGACGAGCGGAAGTTGGGCCCACATATTTGGAGCGAAGTAGCAGTGTACGAGATCAGTGCATGCACTGCACGTCACCGCACCGCCCCGCGTAAACAACCGACCGACCAGAACGTCTCGTCGGACCGGCAACCGGCTGGTCCGGTGACCGCGCCGCGCGAACAGGACTGACGCAGTAGTCTGCTCTCGACCACTTCCGTGAAGACCTTCCGATCTCGGCAAAGCGGTACGGCGCGGTTGGAAGCGCTCCACAGAGCTGACGCTGTCACAAATCTGCGAGCGGAAGATGGCCAGTTCGAGCTTGAGCCTGTTCTGCCGTCGGAAGATGCGCGCTTCAAAAAGGGCGCTTTTGGATCACTCCTAATCTGGGAGCTGAGCTCACCACGAGCAACACGCGTAGCGCTAGTGTCAAGCTCTACATGAAGCAGCATGCCCAGAAAAGGATTTTGAAAACAAGCATGTCTCCCAGAGATAAGCATGAGAAAACTGGTTCGCGACAGGCATCGACTGGCCAATCATCGAAGAGTTGCCTGGTGGCACCGCTTGCAACCAAGGAGCAAAGGAGCCTTATCTGGCAGCTGCGACGCGCGCTGTTTCCAGGCCTATGCGTACCTTACACCTTACACCGTGCTCGGGCCTTTCTTATCACTACCCGACGGCTACAGAGTGCAATCAATCGCTCAACCAAAGCGCCACTAGCGTCAGCAGTTTTTTAGCCCTGATCTTTGGTGAATCATATACCGCAGCTGTCCTGACCGGTCCAGTATATCAGGCAATTTTAGGTCTTTATACTGATCAAGATGACACCGGAAAAAAAGGAATGACATGTTTGTTTTAAGGCAAATTTAAGTTTTAATAAAGGTGTTATTACGACTACGATGCAATTCTTACAGATAAATATATATTAAAAAAATTCATTGACATGTCGACCCGCGTGATTATTTATTTCTACACAAATTAATTTACGGCAACTTCTAGGCTCTCCTGCTAAGCTCTGTTACTTTTCACGTGGCCGCTGTAATCAGCATGCCCACCTCACTCAACCATTGGGCGTTGTCTGGATTTTTGGTCAATTTGCCTCCTGAAAGTATCACCTTACTCGATGTAAGGTACAGTGAGTAAAACAAGCATTCAGACTCGCTGAGTTGCGAACTTTTCCCCTCCTGTGTGTGTTCGTGCCGTCACATCAAGAACATCGTGCTTAATCTTAGGCGCTAAAGAAATAAGTTCGTAATATTATCATTTTTGTTCCGAAATGTATGCTATGTTGTGTTTAGATTCTTTTCTTCTCTTATACCCATGGTTGCGCACGTAGCTGACGTCGAAATTTCTGATTTGTTCTATCAGGAGACACAGCATATAACAGATGTCACATGTTCCCGAAAGAGATTACAGATACAAATGTATAGCTTCGTGATAAAATACATATAAAAGGAGTTCCTGCTCTGTCGTGTCGGACGTAAATTTATCTGTGTTACCCTACAAAGCACAAGGAGGCGCTCAGAAACGGGCATAATGCATGGTTCAGAAAGACGACACCGAGTGCTTCGAGTCAAAGGCGAGTCGCCACTTTCAAAGACTTGAGGCTTTGAGCCTTTTTTAGGGCCTATGTACCCTCTGCGTCCCCCCCCCCCCCCAAAAAAAAAAAAACAACAAAAAAAACGAAGGTATTTTTTCTAACATTTTGCGATTGGATTTGAGAAAGCAGCGCCGCATGTCTCGGAGAATTCGTTCCGGTGGTCTGAATCCTCTGTTCCACTCTCGCTAAAAGCCGAGGGATTGGCGTCCGTAAACAGCATTCTCTTATATCTACCCGATAGCTCCCTATACGTTGGACAAGTACTTGGAATGTTTGTTTATTCGATTTGCTTTGTGTTTTCGGAAGAGGACGGAAAGAAGCTTGTTGAGAACCGGGAAGCCGTTTCTTATCTTTTTTATCACGAATCATTGAAACGTTTTTCTACGGCGTATTCTTGTAACTCTAAGTCGCGTTTTTTGTTATAAAACTTTTCGTCGGTGCGTCTTAGGGGCGATTCCCACATTTGCGTCGAGTCCGATCGAGTTGAACTGCAACGGCTTGAGACGTACCAGTAGCTCTGGCAACAGCAGCGTCGGCTCCAACCAACGTTACTAGAACCACTCAGTTGGGAAACTGCCATAGAGACTGCTCTGAAAAAGTGGCACCGATCCGTCCACGAGAACCGAGCTAATGGCGATCCCAACGCCGCCACTTCACCCGCAGCGGCCAGTCCAGGAACTGCACGTGACTTCCATTTTCGTTGTAATCGGCCATTTTGGGGCCAGAACAGATACTGTGGAAGGGGCTTCGAGTACCGCCCCCGACTCCCAAGCGGACGCGCCGCGATTTGCTACCGTGGTTAATATGCACCTAACTCCAGGACGCGCTATCTGAAATCCCCGCTGAGGCAGGGTTGTATAAAAACAATATTAATTATAGTGCAAAACCTTGCGAACTAAAGATTTTAGAAACCAACATGCGCCCCCCATTTGTGCTAAACTCCAATAAAAGTTATTACAAAAGAGTTTTTTCCGTTAGTTTTTACGCAAAAACATGCTTTCTAAAAGCTCAAGGCGACCACAGTTAAGACAAATGATACAAAGTGGCGCTGTTGTCGCATTTAGCTCGGTCACGGTGGACGCCAGCGGCCCAGGTTTCAACGGTGAGTTTCCCAACTGAGAGTTCTAGTAACGTTGGCTCCAACGAAACCGGTTTTTACCCCATTTTGTTGGAGCCGACGTAGCTGTTGCCATAGCAACCCGTACGTCGCAAGTTGTTGCAGTCCCAACCGGTCGGACTCGACGCAAGTGTGTGAATGGCCGTTGAAGACGCAGACGCACTGTCCATACCTCGTACAAGAGGCAGGGTGTTCGTGGCAGACATGATGACGAAGTGTCTGCGGACACGTTTACGACAACGGTGCGAATCATACGTGCGTGCTTTCTTTTCTTATAAGTATGAACTTATCCGAGTAAGACATAGGCAGTATCGATATTTACGACAAAGATGGAATGGCAGAACAGACGACGATGGTTTAATCTTCTGACGGTTCGGAGACGGCCTGGAGCGTAAAGGTTTGCGGCTGCAGCGCCGACCATGCGAGGGAGTGCAACTTGTAATAGAAAAGGTGCGACTTATATACCAACGTTTTCGTGAAAACGACCATTTATAAGGGGGTACGACTAATACGACGGTTTGTAATTAAGGTTCCGTGTTTGCGGGGTTTAGTTCTCTTCAAGTTAGGTTTTTTTTTTCCGGGTGTTTTTTTCCCACCACAGACTCTGTATTTTTATTGTGTCAATTTTTGCGTTGTCACGGACATAAGTTTTTCTAATCTCGAGAGAATACATCCTGGCCCAAATACGGAAACATTTCGTGTACTGATAAGAGAATGAAACAGAACAGCGGGCATGATTCCCGAAGAAAGCCCCGCGAAAAGGTTCTTGTCGGCTGTGTTCTGAATAAACACAGAAAAGAGCTGCAGATAATAATAAAAACAATTTGCTCTTATGCATGTTTTTTTTTAAATATATTCTAGGACAGCTTTAATTCCGGGTGTCTCGCTTTTCCCCGAATCAAATGAAACGGTTTCGGGGTTAATTTTCGGTTGTTTATTTAGTATTTATTGAAAACACAGAACCATGTTTATAGTCCAGGGACTATAATACTCTGAATATTTATCATTATCGCATAGATTAATTGAACGAATCAGGATCTCGGATTCGCGAAAAATGATCAGCCTAAAAAATTAAGCCGGGGAATAAAGACCACGTGGAAACTCTCCGTTCGATTGAAAACAGTTTGAAGAATAACAAATTACCTCACGACGGCGCCGATTTCAAAATCTTCACTTTGCCAGAAATGTAGAAAATAAATTAAGCCACAGTTACTATCAATAAAAGTAAATAAAAAGACGATGGATCAGCAAATATGCTGAGCTCCTTCGCGCGTATATTATTATAGTTTTCGTGCCAATTAATAAAAAAATGCGAAGCTTAACAACATCGAATTAAAGGCTGCAGTTACGTACACATGGCGTAAGTCACAAGTGCCGACTTCAGCCGATGGTAGCTCAGCCGCAAGGTGGCGTGGTCACATCAGCGGCGGTGCCGCTACCAGCACACCCGTAATATTAAAGCGAGAGGCTAATTCAAACATTCGATTATTTTATTCCGCGACGAAGACATGAAGACCTGCAGTCGGAAGACTGAAAATCGCACGAAAATTAGGTTTCAGACTGACTCGAATAGCAAGTCACCGACATTTTAAGAAACGCGAGGTGCGTCCTGTTCGCGATTCTTGCTTTCTGATTCGTTCTTCGGCCTTCTTATCGGGTGATATATCGTTGGCTTCGAAGCGAAAAGAACAGGCCCGGGACCAGGGTGTAAGATAGACAGGTGGGGAAACGGCCCATAGAAGCCTACCGCAGCGCCGTGACCGGATTGTGTACTCGTCTGCTTGCGGGTACCCCTGATTTGCGACAGATGGCGCTGCGGCGAGAGGAAAAAAATTGGAATCGGATTTGCATGGAACTCTATGGGAGAGTGCACAAAATAAACTGAGAGCACGACAGTCCTCCATTGAAAATCCACGAGAAACCATCTCCGTCAGTTTAGCCGGTCGCCACCGGTCGCCACCGGTCGAGTGAAGTTCGCGGTGCTCCACATAGATGGCGCCACAGAAAAAGAGAAAACCCAGGGGGACACAATCCGGTCGCCCATTTGGCTCTCGTTTCCCCACCTGTGTGTCTTACACCCTGTCCGGGACTTGCCATGCCCGGTGTTTGTTAAACTATCGGTGGTAATAAAGGGCGCAGACTGCCTCTGCGGCTCTGCTTACTCGATTCTCCAATGCGCCCTCAAGCCGCGATTTCACGTACGCTCAATTTTGAGTCACCATGTGTTATAGCCTTCGAATTAAGCGACAATGAACCAAGTGTGCAATTAAAATTTTGAATTTTTGTTTTTGTTTCTGTTTTGTAAGAAAAGGACACCGTGAACAACCTCAATCGTGCGACACACGGGGGTCCGTGTTTTTTATGCAAACCACCCCATTTTTTCTTCAAATGTTTTCCTTTTAAAAGAAGAAAGGCACAAAAAAAAACGACTTGTGTGTTCTTTGACAAGGCTCTGTCCCCCGAACAGCAGCGGAGAAACAGCATGAATATGGGAGAAGTTAGAGAATGCAGGCGAGCTGTTTAGGAAACGACATACCTCCCCGTCCTAGGGCTCACAAGTATGATGAATATGCACAAAATTTTATATAACGACCCAAATATATAAAAAATGTACACGGGTGTTAATTAAAACGACAAATAAAAAGAATTAATCTAGGTTTCCGGAATTGACTCGAGATTATAAAAAAAGAATCATTAACAAATATCAAACGCACATTCTTTTTCCTAGTTTCACTCAAAATACCCATGATTAGTTTATACTAATAGCAAAAAAACAAAAAAAGACTACACGTTCCAACATTTGAGTGCCGTAGTTTTCTCTGGATTGCCGAACAAACCACGTATCCGCAGAGCGAGCGCTATATACACACTTCCATAACCATCCTAAACTCTCTTCGCACGCGGCTCTGGATATCCAACGAAGCCGAAAGAGCTCGTATTATGATCAGGTAGCATCCCTTCATCAAATTCAAGCTCACAAATAAATCAGAAAAATCAAGAACACACTCACTAGAGTCAACAAGGTAACGTGGTTAGAGCTGCCGGTGCGCGCGAGATTGGATGCTCTTCACTTCTTGGATAAACAATGGACTTTTTGCCAGTAAGCCTCTGCGTATGCGCGCACCATCTACCCTGGCCCTCTGTTCCCTCTGTCCCCAATTTCGGAAGGCACCCTCCCGCACGACCAACATTGTCGGAATATTTCTTTGCGAGTACTTCGTATTTTTTAGCGATTCTTTTGTAGCGTAAGCTACGCTGGCCGAGGCTCAGCAGTTTCGCGTGGCTCCTGGAGAGCCATGCTGCAGCATGCGCGAGGAGCAGTGACGGAACGGGCAGGGCTGGTATGGCGCCTATAGGTCAGTCCCGGTGCGCGCTAGGTCAGATCCCTCGAGATCATGGCTCGCGCTGTCCGGTCGCTCTGGATGGCAACTTCGTCGCTCGATGCATAACAACTCGACGCTCAGCTGGCTAAGTCAACGGTGTGATTCTGGCGCGCCCCAGCGGAGGACTGATGAGTTGAACCATCTGATCTTTTGACGTGCAACCGAAAGCTCGTCACGCGCACAAGAAGACCGGAGAAGCTTAACTTATCCGATCACGAAGTAGTCACATAATGCGTATACCGTGTGTGTGTCATTGAAGCAGCAGTAAGCATGATAATCAAGCTAATCGCTAGACAACCAGGAAAGCTAAGAATAACCAGCTGAACCTAAGCTTACGTTACGTATATCCTGGCATAGCCGAGCTAAGCCACTGCAATTTTTTGAGCATCATTAGGTTTGGACATAAAATGCAAAGAAGCAGTGAAAAACATTACAACGGACGTGCATGGTGACAGTGCCTTCTGACGTGCGGAGGCATGTCGGCCGGCCCCTCGTTTGTAGTTCGCGGACCATCTCCCAGACGACGCTGGTTACTCGAAGAAGGTCCATTCCCTCAACAAAAAGGACAAGGAAGGAGAGGGGGAGGGGGCGGGGAGGAGGTTAAAGAGAGGCAGGTATTTACCACAAACAGGCTGCTATTACCTTCAGTCATCTGGAAACCTGGCTAAAAATGTACGGCTATACTGCAAGGCAATTGTGTGGCATACGTAAAACATTCTTGATCGACAAACGTTTAGCGATACTCTGAGTTTCCAGACGCAATGCGACTGCATTCACAGCGCTTTTCATCGGATAATTTAATGCGTACCACGTGTGCACTTGGTAGGTTTTCTTAGAATGACGCGATACAACCGCTTATCGGCCTGATAAGCCCGACGATCTCCCTGAGCCTTCCAAACTCTCAAGCTCCTCTCCCTGAGTGTGCACAGGTGGTCGAGCTCCTCCTCGCCTACCCCCTGATCACATGACATTCCTGTTAACCAATCAGCGTAAAGCACCTCACTCCTCCTCTCCCATCCGTAAACGAATGAATGTCAAACCTCACGGCCGCGCTTTGTTTTTTTTTGGAGGGGGGGGGGGCTTCAGGAAATGCCAAAGACCTAAGCCATAGCCTCCTGTATACTCACGAAGCTTGGCAGTTCGACCACGGAGCCTTAGAGTGCCCTGTCGCAGATTTGGAGCGCGAGGATCTGGTAGCACAGAGCATCAAAGAGCCATTTCTCGGGGAACCTGGACGTCAGGGCACAGCTTTTGCAGCGGCGAGGACTCGAAACACACTTTTGGGTCCTTCGCGTTTCGCCGCAGCGGGGCGCCGGTCGCGTGGCTCTCCTTTCATCCGTTGTCTGCTGCTCCACCCTTTCTACTTCGGCGGCCGCTTCTCGTGGCGATCTTCGAGGCTTTGTCAGTATATAGGAGGCTATGCCTATACTCTTTCTCAGGAGTTGTGTGCAGCAAAGGCAGAGGCATAGGCGCCCGCACATGGCCTTCAGATTTGACTTTCTTTCGCGAGTGCTCGTGAAAGGAAAGGAAAACCTAAAAGTCACGCGCTCGCCTGTGCTTCTGCCTCCGCTGCACGCCACTCGTGGGATGGAGTATTCGCGACTCCAGCGAACTATAGCGGTCGCAACTATCGGGAAAATATGGCGGTCTGAAACAGGTTCCTGCCGTGCCACGTGTCAGCTAAACGCACAACGCTCGAGGTTTCAGCAGGCAAGCATTGTACTCAAAAATTGTTTGCGCCGATTTTCGTTCACTTCGTTTCAAACCTGCGGCGATGTGTGGGCGCGAGCGAGGCTTGACCTTCTTCGGGGAAGCGATGGAAGGAATGCGGCACTGATGAACATTGATAAACGCACAATGTCTGGTTCACGCGGTAGCGTAGGTTGCGTTCAGAGCGACCTGGGCACACGCTGATAGGACAGTAACAACAGAGTCACATTGATAACGTTTCCATCGCACCAACTACCAACAACATGTAATTACGAAAACCAAAATGGACGAGATGAAATCGCGAGAGAATTCATTCGATCAGTTCAGTGCTTTCCCCCTAGGTGCCATCCGTTTTGCTGGAGTCGCGAATAGCCAAATAAGATCTCACGTTAATATAAACAGCGGCCGACTGAGGACGCTGGTTGGTGTGAATGACTGCAAAGGAAAAGTCAAGAGCAGAAGAAATGAGTGCACGCCATCAGTTTCAAGCTCATTCGTGAATGTTAATTAACCTGCGCTCTTGAAGAATTCATCCTTATTGCATATTGCCACTAATGGCTATGGACAAGGCAGAGATAACTGAGAAAACGAAAAGTTTAATGCAGTGAACTCGTGCCAAGACGGGCAGTTATAACGAGATGTTCGCGATTGGACACGCTCGGCAGTTCTTAAGTTGTCGGAGGCTACAACGTGCTCCTTTCGGGAACTTGACTCAATAATTTCTATCAGATGAGCTCGTCTCCAAACATTGCTTCCGTACACTGCTTAGAGGAACATGGTCACGACATAATCTTAATCCTGAGACCGGAAAAACTAAAATAGCGGACGAAACAACACAACTTGATATATTTGTGACATGTCCTTTATTTCTACCTCAACGTGTCTCAGCGTTTATGTTATGAGGTTTTCCAACCTGCTCACCTGCCTACTTTCGCTTCTTTCAACGGTTACGACTTGATATACTTTTTTAGGACGCGTGAATTGCGTGACACAAACCTAATCATTCCGTTTTCCAATTAAAAAGGAAAAAAAAAAAAGAAGAAAACGCCGGCGCTTTTGAGAATGTAATTTATTCTGAGATTCTGAAATGTGTATTGTAAAAAAGCAAAATTTATTCAGTTCCGGAATGTACACAGTAAATTTGTCGGGAAATTTTATTTTGATGCTGTGGACGTAGAATTACACAGGAATTTTCAGTGCATAAAAGCTACTACAATAGTTATGTTTCCTCCAGGCTACTTCATTATCTGTCAATTGAAATTCTTTATTTTTGTCGTGCAATCAAAAACGTCGTTTGAGAAACACTTAAAAAAATATTGTGCTGAAAAAAAAACAATGAAGAAGCACATCCACAGATCATTCACCCATGCTTCAGCTGATTGAATATATTTCAGTTGAGTGAACGCATTTTCGTGGAGTGAACGCTTGGCTCATAGGCTCTTAGGCGTTGATATCTTCTCGGCATCCGTCAACGGGCCGGTGAGCTCTTCTCCGCGTCCGACGATTTTGCCGTGATCTTTTCTCCGGTGAGCTTTTTACCGGTGAGCTTATCTCCGGTGCGCCTTTCTCCGGCGACTGTAAAAACGTGTATTTGAGCTAGGATAT
>JAZHYW010033709.1:0-14657 GCA_037355805.1 Ixodes ricinus
CAAAAAAAAGGTATATTCTTGCACCCTTTATTCAATATACGTAGGGTTGTTCGTTTTCAGGTAAAACCCGGTTACCCGATTTTTACACCCCGAACATGTTTCAGGAAAATCGGGTTAAACCCGATTTCTCCCCGAATTTCAAAACCACACCTTCGCCTATTTGCTGCCGCACGGGACGCGGTTCACACCGCTGTCTACCCTACCTCGGGACAACAGTGGCCTATAGCATTCATTTCTGCTTCACGTGCGGCACCGTGGACGCTACGGCTCTCAACCAACCGCCCAACGAGCGCACCTGCTTCACCGTGACGTCCTACGGAGGCCGGCAGAAGAAGAAAGCGACAAGAGGCGTTGCCAGAATGAGCAGATTCCGTACACTCCGCTTATTGCGGAAGACGCATGGCACCACGTAGCCCCGGCCCCTGCTGCGCGACGCGTGCGCTATCGTCACGCTGACCACTGTGCGGTGTCGACGCCCAACAGGGTCTCTGTAATTTAGCACCGGCCATGTAGCAAGCGGTCTACCTTTCTCTGAACAACGTCCGGAACAGTCAGTCGCGTAAACAGATCGGGACAACAACAGGTTATTTCCACAGCAAAATATTTGATCGAAGACGACGCCGTCCCCAGACGGTCGGGGTTTTTTGTTGACACCTGAGGAGGATTCCGATGGGCGGTGCTTCCCATGATGCGACCGATGGCAATCGAAGCTGGAAAACCCTGATGATACATGAAACCAGACCCTAATTTTAACGCGTTAGCATTAAACAACACAATAAAACCCTCACTAAAAAAAAAAAAATTCTGGAGTGCAATTTTGTATATTTCACCGAAAAGCGAATTTCAGAAATGTTCCCATAAAAAACAAAGATTTCTCACACGGTCATCAGCCTGAAAAAATAACGATTTTTACCCCGAATTTAAAAAAAATATAAAAACCGAAAACAGACAACCCTAATATACGACACGAAACCTTTCAACTCGACCCCGATATAAGCAAACTGACGTGAAAAATATTTACTAACTTTTACGAGGGGCTTGAGGGCAACCAATACTGTAAACCCTTAATTTTCACGGGCATAATTTCATAGAAATCGCAGGTGAAAAATTCGCGGAAATTTGAAGAGCACGCGAAAATTTCGGTCTATAGAGTTTCAATGCAGGTCTCATGGAATTTGCGGAAATTTAGTATTTGTGACGTATGTCCTCTGTGACGGATTCGCGAAAAATAGGGGCCGCGAAAATAAAGAGGTTTACAAGTATATACCTCGTCATGCAACTAAAGTACGTATCAAAGACTGCAGAAAATAACCACTGAAGGCTTTTCCAGTATGGCCGAAAAGCCCCGATTCTTCTCGCACAATGAAGTTGTTTACGGCTGGGGTTCCGTGGTTTTTCGTGTGCATCAACGAAAACTCGGTGATGGGCTCGCACCGCCCTCTCTTTGTCGTCGTTCCAAGCGCATGTGTGCTAGCTTCCTTCCTTCCTGCAGCCTGGCAGCTTGAGTCCCCGCCAAGCGTGTCTAGTTTCCTCCGGCTCCTCGGGGCGGCGATAGTCACCACGACACGTGTAGTACGTACCTTTCGTCACGATGACCCCCGATCAAGACAAGAAATGCAATGTACCGTACCTTTGTTCAAAATTGTGTGTCATCTGGCTGTGTCGTGTGCTAAGCAACTTCGCAGGAGTCATCCACCTTCACGAAGTGGGAAGGGTCATGATTTTTGTAATCAGTTAAGACGTACATTAGCCTATTTTAATAAATTATTTCCCCTCGCTATCAAGCCGCTCGTGACAGTCCGGTACCGTCGGTTCGACGTCAGCGCGTTGTACTTCGAACTGAAGTTTTGGGGTGTCGCATATGGGACGAAGGGAGTGTAACTCTGTATACCCTTTTTGCGGGGGAGCAGGTGACACGGGCTTGTTTGAAAACAGCGTGTATAGTCACCGACAGGTTAAGACGACATGGGTGTGGCTCACTGCGTTCAGGAAGCTTCGGCCCCATGATTGGGTTCTTCGAGTCGTTAATGCTGCAATCTCGTTGGTTCCCGGAGTAATGGCCAGAAGCTTGGTACTCGCCGCCTATCGTTTCTTAACTCTCGGTGACAATACTGCGGAGCGCGTCGCCGGCTGGTGTGTTTAGCGTCATATCCCGCTCGCACAGCATCAGAAGTGGTCCCGAAGTGGCAACAAATGACGTCACAGAAAATAGAGTGTCCTCTTGTCGAATGTCGCAATCCTGGTGGTTGGTCGTAGAAATGCTGGCAAAGGCACGAGGAGTGAACGCGAGTGTCACTTCCAGTCGCAGCGTTACAACGTCTGCGCTGTAAGCACCGTGGACTGAGTCGCACTGGCGAATCAACCTGCAGCAGAACAGGCGTACTGCTACATCTAGCACCGCATGACTGGCACACCGCCAGGATCGCGACCAGCGACAGCATTGACGCTTCTATGACTTCATCAGGTGGAAATCGATGGAGCGCGGTTTTCTTGGACGCTGCAACACCCGTGCCAGGTACCATAACCGCGCTACGCTTGTCGCTCGCTCTATCCTCCGGGGGCACAGCGCACTCTGCCCAGACAAAATCAGGCTTTCTGTTTGTCATCGGGCGGAGTGTACTGGTGCTATGAAAAATAACCAAGTCGGGGCTACGTGCTGCAGCGAAGCAAGTAGTCCAGTTCGCCCTGAAGGTCTGACCTAAAGAAATGCTCCAGGAATTCCGCTGCAAAAGCTGTAATTCTATTATTGCGCAATACGCTGGCGTTTTCAAGTCAAGGGGTGAGAGATACTCATATGTGCTGGAGAAAAAACTGCTATCGTTTCAAGTCGATCGAACTCTGGGCAGCTTTTAAGTAAAAACTACAGTGAAGAAATTCTATTACTTCCAAATTTAATGCGAACTACTAAGCATTACTTGCTCGCCAGTAATTATGATTGCGATGAACCCTACTTTCTAAGCAAATAAACTTGGAACTCTAACTACCGTATTTTCCGGACTATAGTCGCACTTAATTGATAGCCCAACCGTAAAAATTGAATCATACACAACACAAGCTTGAGCCAGTACGCCTGCTGTATTAGGCATCAGAAGAGAAACCTGTATAATACATCAATAAACTCTAATAAACTCCGCTATTCATAGAATCTCTTCACGTCGTGTCACAAATAACGATCTAAACAAAATAAAATCATTGTATGGTGCGCATCTGTAGGTGGGCCCCACTGGGTGAGGTTTCGACTTTTAAACATGTTTAGTCCGCGGTGTATACACCGAAAAATACGGTAACTTTCATTTCCAAATATATTTACCCAATTATGGTTGTACACTTTTAGAAATGTTGACAAAAAAAAGCTGGAAAATAAAGAAATTGAGTGTAGTCTTTCAGAAGAAAGGTTCTGATACATTTTTGTTGTTCTATGTCCTAGCCCATTTTTACAGCTCAGATGTTTATAGCCTTACTGTCACTGTAGTCAGGTCATCGAGAAGCTTGCGCATGCAGGAGCCCACGTTTCCCCAGTCCGTGTGGTTCTGGTTGTTGCAGCTCCCGTCCGGATATCTGAACGGGTGAGCTGAAGTCGCAGCCAGTTGGAGCGGGATTGCAGAGTCCCTCCAAGTCTGTTCCTTCCACCACAATGTCGCCCAAAGCGTCAACCGCTCCTTGCTGCTCTTTCGGATTTCGGGAAGCTGAAAAGAAATCCATTCAAATGGGAAATAATGGACTGTTTCGGGGGATGTATCAAATGACTTATACTTCTACGCACAGTTTTGATTTTGTGCGGAGCCATGGTAACAAACCCAAAGGTAAGGACGTACTTACAAAATAAATTGACGCATACTGAATGTTTTATTGGATACCCTCGGTAAAAAGCAATACAAATTAAGTAGTACCTAATCTTGTACTGTTAAAAAAAAGTTACACTCAAAGTATACTTTAGCGTACTTACATAGAAGTATATATCAGTATACTTTTTAGGATACTTGTAGTGCACTTCGCATTTTAGCCGTGTGGTCCGCGCTTCAAACCCGTCTTGAAATAAAGTTGTTCATACTAAAAGTATGTTTGATAAAATTTAAGTGAACTAAAATATACATCAAATATATCTTGCGAAGTGCTTTATAAACGCACAAAGTTAGTGTAATTTTAGTCTCATTGCATTGTACCGAGGTTAAGCCTATCCAGCTAGGCCCAGGACACTTCGATACAATTCTTCTTAAGGTGGTGTCACTTTTGTATGGCCTGAGTGTGACAGTGTGCGAACCTACAGAGAACAATAAAGCAACATCAAAACTGGCTCGTGGCCAATGAACTCAGTTTGACCCCATTACCGTTGGCTTCACCACCATGTTTGAAAATAGTTCCGGTGTTTCCTACGAGTGGTTTCTTATTAGTACTGTCCACTCCCTGGCACTTCCCTACTCCCTGAAGACAGATGCATGGGATATTTCTATACTTCGCTTCACATTTCAATAAACCGAAGAGGGTCCTACGGGCCATCGAAGCCATTTCAGTGCCGTGTGAGTGTCACGTGACCTTGGAGATGCGGGAAGCGGTTTGGGAGGCGCGTGGTCACGTGGCACGTGCACAGCACGTTGGACATGCTGGAATGACTTGTTTCGTCCGTTGCGGTCCATCGTAAGGTGAAACAAAATATGTGCGAGGGATTCTTGGACGCAAAAATGAGATACAGCTTGGTGGAGAGCGCAGCGAGCGCGCTGCGCAAGTTGCGCCACTGATTGGATACGTCAGTTCCGTCATGGATGACCTGGATCCCAATGTAAGAAATTTATAAATTCTTAAAATTAATTCGGAACGTTTCAAGAGCCGTGAAATCTGAAAGAAAAGTTGATCTAAAACAAAAATATTTTATCTGTTTGTTAGTTTCTTTCTTTCTTGTCTGTTTCTTTCTTCTTTGTTTTGTTTTGGGGGGAGTGGGTAATTATGATACTTTAGCAAAACGTTCAGTTGGGCTAGTAGGTTCATGACTGGATAGAAGCGCCCAAGGACGGGGACAAAGTGAAGAGGGTAACGACAACACGGAGAGGTAACGACAAACGCAAAGAACTGGCGCTAAACTCCATTTCACACTGAGTCCGAGCGCACCGACGCTACGGTTTCAGGGAGTGAAGTAAGCGACGCTAAGAGTACTTGACGTTACAGCGCACTCAAAAAGCTGTCACTCAAGCGTTCACACACACAAAAGACATTGACCATTATGAACGTCGACCAACATGAACAACCAATTCGCCCAATCTGAGGTTCTAACAGCTAAGAGTACGTCGGCATGGCGCTTGTGGTCATTGTGTGTTTGGCGGCTAAACCAGTTAAGGATAGTGAATGTGTAGTTATCGTCCACTTTTTCCCGAGCGTCATTCGTTTAGCCCGCGATTGCAGACGCACAAGACGAGACCATCACGACTGCTCCGTGAAGATACACATTTGGTGCTGCTTGATGGGCTACATCGTAGCGTCCGCTGGGCTCGAACTTCGTGAGAAATAGAGGGGCCTTAGTTAAGACAGATTTCGATACCTGAGCAGTAGTTGTCGACTCGTCTCTAGGAAGAGTTCAGCCAGACGTTCCTGGCGGTCGGACTCTTCGCTGCTGTCCACTTGCGCTGCCCGCGCAGAAGCATAGGGACAGCCGGCCGACCTTGTCCGCCGCATCCCTGAAGTGCGAGGTTTGCCAATTAATCAAATGAATGGACAGCGGGCTCTGTTGACCACTGGGTACAGCTTGTTTTATAAAAGCAGCCTTAGTATCCGCTCTGCCGGTGGCGGTGAGCAAGCGACATGTGCGATTGTTGCTCTGCTCTAAGGTTGAGGCTTGGCCGAGTTGGTACGACATACTAAAAAGACAAAAACAGCGCAAAAAATCTACGGACTGTATGAAGGAAGACACAGACAGAGCATTGACTCGCGAGTCGCAACGAAATCCGTCGTTTTTTGCGTTGTTTATACCGTAAGTTTGCTCTGCTCTGTGCTTCGGCAGACAACAATTTTTACACTGTGCGTCATGTGTTCGCCGGTTCCACTGCAAGTGCCTAGATTCTTAAATAGAAGAATACGGCATATCTTTCTGCAGACTTAAAAAAAGCAGTTACAAATGCAGGGATTGTTCAAGGCGCGCTAATCCTCCTGCGACGAGACTTATTGGCTCTGAATCCGATGACGAGGCAACGCCCAAAACTTTAAACACGGGGTCCAACATTGGCGGAGGGGACAACGGTGAATCGGCACATATGGAGGCGGAGGGAGGGGGGTTCGGAAATGACCTTGCCTGCTGGGCTTGTATGTGCAGACAACAGTGCATTCGCGGTGCAAGTTCCCATCTTCGCCATGTAGTTGACAACGAGACCATCGCGACTGCTCCTAAAGAGGAGTCATCCGTCGCCAAGAAATCGACGGCGCCGTACGTTGCTGCTGCCTTGGGTGCCTGCCCCGAGTTTTCGTCTCAGGACGACATGGTCATCGTGTCCCCAATAATGCGACTGCTAGTTTCAGTGCGTCATCGTCCCCGCACCCACGCAAATGTGAGTCTTCCAACTCGGCTCACAACGCGAATGACCACCCTCGCTCACACCAGGATCATCGTCCAAGGCCTCAGGCCTCATTCGGTCAAGCTATAAATTGCGGCGTTAGAGTGGTGCTCTCTGCGTACCGTTTTCGGAATGCTTGTTTATATCCTATCTGGACCCAGCAACCATGGTCTCCAGACATCAAAGCTTTCGCAATAACCGTCATCGGGAACAAATCATTAATGTGCACGTTACTAAAGACGCTCTTTCCAATCTACAAATCGTTTCATATCGCCGTTGATGAGGAATCATTGGCAACGTTGAACAGTTTCGATGTGTGACCAAATGCCTCTCTTGTTCGTCCTTTCTTCAGGGAGCTGCTTCCTTTCGGGCATTATTTTATTTATTTGAAGAGCTTAACTAGTGGTGATAATGGCTCGCAATTGCTTAATATATATATATATATATATATATATATATAATATATATATATATATTGTCAAAATGTCCGTGGTCTTGGAACAAAAACAAATGAATGTATGTCTAATCTTCGTAGCTGTGACTAGGAAATTGTTACATCATCAGAATCCTAGGGACTTGGGGAATTTGGTCAATTGTCCTGTGATCTTTGCTGTGGCAAATTGGGCCTCCGCTTGGGCGAACCACAGGGGCAGGTCAGATGCAGCAACTGTGGAAGCCCAAGGCGAACATCACCGACATCTCCGTTTTCTGGTCCGTTGGCCATGTTTGGCATGAGGATGATGCAAACGCTGAAGAATGCGTGAGTATTCGGATCACCAAACTGGTTTCATGATGTTGTCGCCAGTGGTTAATAGCACAGAGTTTAGGTACATTTATTATTTTAGAAATATTTCTGTCTTTAAGCATATGTGTACATATCTTAAGCATATTTATGTTTTTAAGCTTGGAATTACTTTTAAACGTGTAAGTCTGTGGTAAGTATGTATATCATGCTTTCGTGTTTTACCGCAAAATTCTTCGGGTTGTTGGTGAGCCGGTAAAAAATAAACACTGAAGATAGAAAATATAAACCATTATTTCTTTGGAATAATGTTTTCGACTGTTGCAGCCGCCAGGGTATGAATGAAAGAAGATAATTAGCAATCTAAAATAGACACACTGTGTTTTTAAACGTTCGCCTTATTGGTATGTTTTATTCAGCTCTGTTTCTCGTCGTTAAAAGCATGCTAAATAAGTTGTTAGGAATTAGGAATCTCAAATATTTTAACGGATTTTGATGGCAAAGTTAGCTTCTCTAAGCACGGTGATCTAGAATGCATTATGAATTAAAACAAAAAACAAGTTAAATAAATATCTAAAGCTGCGCACAAATGGGAAACAGGAGATTGTAGTGCGCCGTTTAAACCACCCCATCACACTTAAGAAATGTATTATCTATTTATTACTCTAAAATCAAAACATGACTCCCGCCGCCATTACTAACGTCCTCCCGAAGGAAATATTTATTTATTTTAAGCACATTTCTTCAATTAATTAAGTCGTTGGTGAAACTCTGCATATGTTTTCAAAAGAAAGAAATTATCGAAGAAAGTATTTGTACGCATTCAGTTCTAGTATAATACTTCCACGTACCTTTCCAAGCTTGTTGACCGCTGCTTGAATCGATATTTCGCACTCCTGCCTGAATCAATTCTCTCGCCCTCTGAGTCAGCTCTTGCACGGGCGGCCACTCAGAACGCTCGCTGGAGGCAGTAGCGCGAGCCGAGCACAAGATTGCCACGAGGACCGCTCTGAAAAAAATTCCTACAAATTCCTTCGGTAGAAAGTCGATGCCAGCCAAGCTCTGCATGCGGCACAATTTACATGGTATTTCCGGCTTTGTGCGATAAGTGAGCGCTTAAGATAAACATCAGATCTGTTTTTACCGGGGCCTCTTTGCGCGAGAGTAAATCAATAATATGCGAACCCTCTTTGAGAATCGTTCGGGACGTTGCATATATCGTGTGCGCAGAAGTACTTTTGCGTGCTGCATTACGCGGGAGTTATGATTTGTAAGGCTATGGTTACAGAGTGCTTTTAAGGGGGTTCGGAAGCAGTGCACGCAAGGCATACTCGAGCGAGGAAGTATCCAAAATAAGCCGAGCACAATGAAGGCTTACACGACGAAATCGCAAATATATTGTTCTGGTCGAGTTTGACACTGATTAAGACAAGCCTAAGTTTATTTATAGCCCATGACGTCGTGTGATCACATGGGGGCTACACTTGGTCATTCGGAAGACGGCTGTGCAACGCCGACGGTCGCCCGCTATTAGCGGCGAGATGTTTCGGTGGCGCCTCAAACGGTTACCCAGACGTCATTGCCCCAGTGAACCACAAGTTCGATGGTGCTTGCAATCGGCTATTGGGTCGGAAGCCCGACCTTCATACGCGCTGCTTGGACACGAGCCCCCAGCCGAACACCGACGCAGAACTCAAGTGGCTCACGTTCCTCTGGTTTCCGCATGCGAATCCGACTGTGCTGACGCGTCGCGGTCAGGCGCTCCTGCCTAGCGTGGTGGATGGCCGATGCAGAGCCGACGCTTCGATCGCGCTCGTCGCCAATACTCTCAGGCTCCATTGAGTCCAGACTAGGCGCGCATATTACAAGTCACTAAATTACTCGTAGTTGATCATATTTTGGACTGATTTTGTAATCATTTGACGACATTCAGTAGGCAGTCATTACGAAATAATATTTATTACTTTAGGGAAGTCGTAAAATTACTCGAAATTGTTAGTATTTATTCCTCCCCATTCTGGTGGCACCTTTTTTTTTTTTTTTGTACAAGTTTCCTACCCAGGAATCCCGAACCAAATCTCCGTCAAGGGATGGTTTACCGAAATTGGCGGATTAAAAAATAAGTAGTTCATAATTCGCTAATTCTACTTCAATAATGGGCAGTACGAAATATCCGTTTTAGATCGGCGAAAGAATCTCGTCGTTTTGAAAATTTGAAGTAATTGGAGAAGTAACCGTTTCTTCGAGTAACGACCAATAGATCTCGCAAAATCGAAGCGATCCTAGAGGCGTAGTGCCGTGCAAACCATATAGGATGTATTCACGGAGCTGCAGGTTCGATTTCGATTCGACAACCTCACTTCACGACATCATGCCACGACCAAATACGATGCTCACATTTTCGACTATGTGTTTTTTTATATTTACAAAGATCTAAATAGGTTTTGCCCACTAACACGGATAGAATGCTGGGGCACGTATTTTGGGGCCCCCGACGCGACGAAATTTCTGCGCATGAAAACAGGACTAGGATAGCACGCGGAAGAAGTACACTGGGCCGGTCACCCTGTTTCGTCATCCCTTCTAGGCTTTTATATTATCCGTGAGTAAAGAGGGCCATGCTGCAATCTGGAGTGGTAGGTAGGTCGTAAGAAGGTGGGACCCGGCCGACGCCGTACTCCTACTCCTCGCTAAGCCTAGGCGACCCTTATGGCTGCGGGAGGTCCGTGTATCAACGGGGGCTTTCACGATGATGAATTGGGGGCAATACGTGCGAGCGCCGACTTAACCTTTCACGCAGTGATCAGATACACTACTTCGCCAACTGGCCAATCGAAATCAAAACCACTCCTCTCCATGGCCCAACTGGTTCCATAATGCAACGCGTGCAGTGTTGCATGCAGGGATTTTTCGAAGCACTATATTACTTTCTTCTCAGGTAGTCGAGTAATCTAATGAGTTCATTATATGGAGAGAAATTGTGAATGTAATTGATTACTTATTTTCCAGTAACGCGTACAACACTGATTAAGTCATAATTAGTCTAGGAAGAGTGGCCGGACTCTTCCGCTTCCAGTATCCACCTCCTAGTAGCATCAAGGCTACGGGGAGAGGGCATTATGTAGCATGGTCCGTCCATGATTTGCTTTGCAGACAGCCCGAAGCAATTGAACATACTTGTTTACTTTTGGTCGCGACGCCTTTTTTTTTATATGATATATTTTAGCGACCGAGCACTAAAAATAACAATTTTTTAGTTCTATGATTATTCGATATTTAACTGGAAGAAAATGGGGGGGGGGGGGGGGGGGGTGCTTTTAGGATTATATAGCATTTCGAAAACCGGGTTGGTGGTGCGGCATGCCAACCAGGATGCGAAGGAAGCGCAAGGAAATTTCTGTCTATTCCCGCAACAAGTAGAAGGCGTCCTAAAGCACACGAGCCTTTGCGCGAGCGGATCAAAAATGTTTTATGCACTGCTCCAATGCGAATGTTTTAATTTGCGCTTCACCAATACATAAAGGCATGTCTTCTGTCCTAACACGCGACAAAGGTCCGTCAAGGGACCTATATGTATTCTTCTCAATGTAAGGAAATGAGCGCCAAGCAAACGCATCCGGATTGCGGATCGTACATTTCAAAGATTAATTCCACTCGGGCGCTTTATAAATTTCACTTATTATTATAAAATTTAATTATTTTCGCTAGTATACTGTTTTATTTATTTTATTAATATCTAAGATTGGAATTGCTTTTAAATATTCTTTTTCACAAACAGTTGTTTCGGTGCTTCAGGCGCATATAAACAACTGATAATAAAACTGCCATACATAATAAACATACAAAATATAAAAATAGATTTAGCTAATGTGTTATAAATTGGACATAAATGTTATGACTACAATTGTTTTCATTGAGTTAGCTGTTTTTTTTTTCTACTTTGAGGTGGAGTTAATGCTAACAATGGCACGCAGCGCATCCTTAGTTACTTTCCCAGTTTACAATACACCAGGGCGTACTTTGCTTTATTCACTGCGGGGACATGTAGTACTTACAACGATACTTTTCCCAATAGTTGTTTTAGTATTGACTAGCTGTCAGTTCCACAGCCCTCACAAAAGAACAACCTGACATGAAAATTAAACAAAAAACTGCAACCGCGAAGCTTTGTCGTTTTTGCCAACGATCCGCCGAACAAACATTGAGAGGAACTGTATGGGTATCCTCTTTTTTCTAGACAAAAACAAGTGCCTAATGCTGGACGCTCAGGATAAACTACAAAAATTACAAGAGTAGTCGAGAGCCTAAACCACCAGACACGTGTTTTGCTTTATATTCTTCCCAACACCAGGTGCGGAATACTTTCACGAGTGGAAAAGGGACACATGCAGGCTAAAACCAAGCGGCTAATTATAAGGTCAGCTACGGCCTCAAACTAAAACAACTATCGTACCGCACATCTGCCGTCGCCTGGTAGAGGTAAAATGATGAAGCTATACTCTGATTCATATTAAGTTCCGACGCAGCCAGCACTGCACTGCAATGAATCGAAGAGTGCGCGAATACCGGTTGGAATCAAAAACACCGACTCATCCATTACCTTCGCGGCGGAAGTGAAAGCCGCGACAACCGGTCTTCTTAACGTCAAAGTAGGGGATGACACCGCCTTATTCGATTCGAACCGGTATAGGCCTGCTTCTCTCGTGCAGAGGGCGCTGCAGTAGCGTTCAGGAGACGCGACCGATGTCATCCGCGAGAGGCGACCATTTAGCGCTGACTTGAAGCGGCGTCCTAGCGTCCCATCATACCCGAGGCACGGGTCGTGAACTAGCGTCTGTCAGCGTCCTGAGGGCCTGTCAAGGGTACTAACAAAGCGTTGGAAATGCGTCGCACATCTGAAACGCGACCTACCAGGACCGCCACTCACAGGAACTGCCTCGACAGAGAGCTACTGGCTCTAGTCGCACACCTCTATACCTGCTCGTTTACACTTGCTGACACTAACAAGCCTCCGCCGTTGAGCGCGAGCTCGTTGGCTTCCTGGTGCTTTGGTTGCGCGAGCCTGCGCGTTCACACTTGGGTTAGCAAGGGCAGAAAGCTCGCGCTGAAGGCGGAGCCTGGTCCCAGCTTGCAGGTGAACGGTGTTTAGCGTAACGCCAATCAAGCAGCGCAAAAACTGTACCGTCGCTGCACTCGTGTCTTTTTTTGTGTGTGTGAATTTTGTATCTCCACCGTAACCAATCACGCACCGAGAAAAAAAAGCGCAGGATCGCGCTGCTTTCATTGCGCGTGATTTGTTTCTAGTGGGACAAACGCACAAAGGCAACGAGCACCCTGAGGAAGTACTTTCGGTGCTCTCTGATCGGTTCCATCACATCGCAGCGTGAGCTGTGGTCTGACTTAAAGCAGACGGCGTACACGCTCTGGAGAAGTTAAAATCCGGGCCTCCGTGTGCAGAGTCACGCGCGATGCCAGCACGTGAACACCCACCCGGCAGTTGGACATGCAATTCTGGACCTCGATTAACCGGCGAGCTGATTCTCCCTAAACGAATACATTGAACACGTAGGAATATATTCAGTCACCACGCTTTGCAGCAACAGCAATCTACAGCCGGTTGGGAGGTTAAAGGGAAGCTGGAACACTTCTTGAAGAAAAACAAAAAATGCGGGTTAGAGGTGACTTATGGCGTGTTTTTATCCCGTGAAGCTGGATATCACGTTCGTTTTCCTCGAAGATGTTACTAAACGCGAGAAAACGCGACAAGCATCGGAGAAGATGAACTCAGTTCGTTGAAGCCAGCATTTCTCAGCAAAAAACATCTTACATGTATAAGATATTGCTTCGTCCAATAAACGCTTATGATAAATTAAGATCTCAAAAGAGCATACAAGAACCATATAAGAGCATATAAGAACACTATGCGATTATGAAAGAACTGATAAGAAACTTCTTATCAGTTTCTTATAGCTTCTTATATAACCGTATATTGTTCCTGTATGTTCCTATATGGTGTCTTGTGTGCTCTTATAAGATCTCATCTGATCATATGCGTTCATTGGACAAACGATATTTGTACATATAAGATGTTTTACTGGGGATTGATTACAAGTGGTCATGCGCAGTTAGAACCATGGAAACTTACCGCAAGACCATGGTTGGTGATTGTACTGGAACTACCCAGCCGCCTCCACGACGGCCCGTTTTTATCTGCCTCGTAAATTCCAAGGAGTTTCGCGAGCAAAGTGCGCCAAAGATGTCGAGGTCATTGTCGTCGCGGATAAAAACCGCCCCCGGATGGACGTTAAATTTATCAAACGTTGCAACGTTCTGACTTGCTGTTCCTGCCGTTAACAAGGTTTCACATAAAAAAAGTACATATCAGACCTTCGTGTTCTTTTTCCTCGCAGATGCGTCAGGAGCTCCTTCATCCCCGCCTGCAGTTACCATGGTATCCGCGGTTCGAATAGGTAACTCAAACAATAAATAATTTCTTTTTTGTCGACACGCATGTGGGCCATACCCAGTGAAAGCACCTAGTTTTGTTTCGTTATATATTTATACATTTAATAAAGAGGGTAGTACTATTAGTACCAGCGAGGTTTATTTATAGCGAAATCAAAAGCTTACAGGAAGATGCTTAAGCTTCGCCTTGAAGAGTGGAACGCGACAGCTAAATATAAACCCCCGTTGTTTCCCAAGCCGTGCAAGTGTGTGTGCGTGGGCCGTAGGTTCAAATCCGCCCCATTTTTTCTCGAAGGCAAATCAATTGCTCTACAAAGCGATATGATTTTAGACACGCGGCAACCTTTAATTCGCATTACACGTCACGTGTCAACTCACTTTCCTTCCAAGTTGACGTCACGTCGTGGGATGTTCGTAACCCCGCGCGAACTCGTGTGGCTGTGACGTCATGAACCTGTCGGCCAGTCAGGATTTTCCGTCCGCCACCGACGTTTTCTTTTCTGCGACACGCGCTCCTTGAAGCTATGATCGCTTTAAAACTATGATGTCAATCGGCGTTTAGGTGCTCTACCGCGGACAGAATCTCATCAGCTAAAAGAGTATCTAGTGACGAGAGGACACGGGAGTAGACTTCGTTACACTCGATTCGAGCTCGGCCAACGTTATGACCCCGTGGATGCAATCGAACATAGCGTGATTGGTTCAGCCGAAGATAGCAAACGCACAAAGACAGTGAACAGTGAGCGGCGTGACAGCGCACTTTTGACGATGCTTGATTGGGCGAGTCGGATCGTAGCCTCGGCAGGAGTTGACTTAAAGTGAAACAAAAGATAGTCCGGATGAAGTACGTTCCACGCGAACAGTTCAATCTGCGACGTACTTAGTAAAGGAATAGAGAGGAGCAATACGAAAAT